>MU397358.1:61544-86932 GCA_022578865.1 Xylaria sp. FL0043 | reverse complement strand
TAAATAAAATATTTTAATAAATATATTAAGTTATTATATATTAATATATATTATATATTAATATTAAATTAATATAAAAATTATATATTAATTAAGTTTAAAAATTATTATAAACTTAAAAATATTATAATTAATTAGCTTTAATTATATTATATATTTTATAATATTTATATAAATAATAAATTATAATAATTTTTTTAAAGGTTATATTTATATATAAATTTAATATATTTTTTATAAAATAATAATTTATAATTAATTATTAAATAATTTTTAGTTTTATAACGTTTATATTTACCGCGTTTTTTTCGTTTAAAACGTTTTATTTTAATAAAATTAATTATAATTATATTTATATCGATTATATTAAAAGTATTTAACTTTATAAATATAATATTTTCGATATTATTAATATTTATATATTAAAACTTATATTTATTTTTAAGCCGAAATAATAATTTAATAAAATTATTATAATTATTTAATATAATTTTATAATTATTTAACTTAGTTTATAATTTTATTAATAAAGTTAAATATAAGTTTTAAATATATAAAAAAAAAATATATCGAGTCGATATTTTTAAGCTAAAATATTTTAAAATAATAAAACGCGCGTATAATTTTATTAAAGTTATAATAAATTTATTATAAAGCTTTTATAATTTTTATAAAATTTTATTAATTAAATTTATTATTAAATAATAATAAATAAACAATTTATTATATTTTTAATTAAGTTTTTTATATATATAAATAAATTTAACTTTATTTAAACCGATCGTTTTTTTATTAATATATAATTTATTTTTTTAAAAAAATAATTAAACTTTAAACTTAATTAACCTTAAAAAAATAAATAAATTAAATAATATAAATTAAGGTTTATAAAAAATAAAAGTTATTATATTAATATTTTAAATAACGCGTAGTTTTATTAATTTATACGCGTAATTAACTTTTATTTTATCGAGTTAAACATTAAAAATAATAATAAAATTATTATAAAAATATTATATAATTATTTAAATTAAAGCTTAAACTTAATTTATATTAAAAAATTAATCGGCTATAATTATATATATTAAAATATATTAAATAATAAAAATATATAAAAAAAATATAAATATTTAATAAAAAAAAAACTAAAAAAATATAATTTATAAAAAAAAACTAAAGGTTTAATTAATATTAATTTATCGTAAAATATATTTAAAATAAATATATATATAAATATAATTTAAATTTATTATACTCGAGTTAATAATATATTTAATTAATTATATTAATATATATTAACCGCGTAATTTATAAAAAAAAATTAAAAAAAAAACCTTAAATAAATTAAAAAATATTTATAATTTATATATATAAAAACTATTAAAAGTGGGTTTATAATAATAAATTATATAAATATTATTATATAAAGTAATATTTAATAAATTATAATAAAATATAAAGTTATTTAAAAAGTTTAAATTATTAAATAAATATATAAAAAGTAATTAAATATATTAATTAATTTAATAAAAAAAAAATTTTAATTATATAAGTGTAAACATTTATAAAGTTATTTATACTTGTAAATATTTTATAAATAATAAATTATAATAAAAATTTTTTTTTAAAAAATTTTTTTTAATAAATATAACTATCGGTATAATTATTTTAAAAAAATAAGTATAAAATAATTTTTATTAAAGTAATATTTATTTAAAATAAGTGTAAAATAAGCTTTACTAAAGTATATTTTATTTAAGGTAACATGGTTATTAAAGCTTATTAAATATATTAATTAAAAAAGTCTATATTAATAAAGTATATAATAATAAACTAGTTTATATATATTAATTAATAACTTTAAAGTAACTTTTATTAAAGTAGTATATATTATTTTTTTATAAAGTAATGTTGATAAAATAACCTTTATTAAAGTAGCGCTTATATTATTTCTTATAAAATAAGCTATATAATTAATTAATGTATTATTATATATTTTATAATTTATTAATTAATAGTGCATGTACCCTTATAACACTCTTAATTAATTAGTTAATTTTAATATTATTAATTTTAAAAAAAACTTAATAAATAATTTAAAATAATAAAATGATTTTTTTTATATATATTATAAAAGTTTAAATATAAGTTTAAAATAAAAATAAAAGGTTTTTTTTATTAAACTTATAAATAATATTATTTATAATTTAAAATATTAATTTTAAAATAAATAAATTAATTAAAAAAAAGTTTTTTTATTTATATTAATTAACTTTAAAAAAAAAAAAATAAATTTTAACTTTAAACTTTAAAATAAAAATAAAAATAACGATAATTTTAATATATAAAAGCTAAAGTTAAAAAAAATTATATTAATTAATAAAAAGTTAAAAATATAAATAAAATTATAATAAATAATTAAAATAAAATATAATTTATTAAAATAAATAAAAAAAAATTTATATTAATTAATAAAAAAATTAAATAATTTAAGTTTAATAATAATTAAAAAAAAATATTTAAGTTTATAATATTTAAAATAAAGTTTATAATATTTAAAAAAAAAAAAACAAGGTTTATAATATTTAATAAAAAAAAAAAATAATAATTTAATAATAATTAATATATAAAATAATTAAATAATAACTAAGTAAATAAAAATAAAAATAATATTAATAAATTTTAAATTAATTATAAGATTTAAATCTAATATTAAATTAATAATAGCTTTAAAACGCGGCTAATGGTTGATAATTCCGGGATGGGGGCACTAAAGAGATAAGGTGGGTAGAATATATTATATTGGTTGTGGAGAACTAGCTGGTACTGTGACCAGGGAGGGGTAGATATAGGCTACAGTCTAGGGCACAGTACACATACTGTAGTGCCTACCTAACTCTTTCTTGGTTATAGGTAAAGTGATGACTGCAGATGACGATATATATAACAATAGCAACTAACCTTAGATACCTATAGCCCGGTTCTCGCGTGTGTGCATGGACTGTAGGATATATAAAGAGACTGGGTTGTCAGCGTCAAATGCAGACGGCCCGTCCATCTTCCCACCATCGGCTACCACTTAACACTATTTCTCTTGGTTCCCAGTTATGCAAGCGTCTTCGTTGGGCATTTCGGCGTGCCCGCACCCTCCATTTAGGCTGGGTAAGGTATCCGCTAGTATGCAGTCTTCGAGAGTGAGGATATATACATGATGAAACGGACGCAGTCGCAGATCAGTCGGAATGTGGTTTGAGTATCACGCGGCTCTGCTGGTGGCCATCCCAGCTGAGAGGAGATCGATTTCTCTACAATCCTTCATGTCTGTAATTGCGCGGAGCGGGGCAGAAAAGAAAGCAACAGTAGAACAGAAAAAAAAATTCCTACAACCCAATAAGCTCATTAATGTGAGGGTCCCAAGGATAAACCTCGCTTAGCATGGCGCGAGACACCCGGGCGCTTGGTAGACTGACGTCTCAGCCCTGTGAGATGTGTATGTAATGCCTCGATAGCTTGTCTTGTGTGACGTGACAGCCGTATAGTTCAGTCGCCACAGTATTCGCGAACCCGAAAGGAGGACTTGTGTATAGGTGAATCCGGGGAACCGACTGAGTTGCGGTGTAGCACTACGTGGATACGATCATGCCAAGAGTAATGCGAAGCACGCGTCAAGTTGCGAGGATGCTCTATGTTGAGAGAATAAGTCTGTGTTCGACATCCCTCGCCTCAACCGATTCGTGATTCTGATATCAACCAGAATTTTGTGGACATTATACGGACTAGGTAGTGCTCGAAAATAAGAAGCAACGTGAAGGTGCTAGTGTCATGGTTACTTTATGAGACGACGCGGTTGAATGTGGATGCCGTTCCTACTTTCTCTCGTTTTACGGCCAGAGATGGTGCTACTTGGTGAACGAGGCTTGGTGAACGAGGATTTACTAAAACTGGCTCTGCTCAGATATCAAAGCAACGAGCACAAGCATACTACTACTGATATGACCACTAGTAAAGCAACCTCTTCTTGAAATTTCGGTGTTGTGGAAATCGGATGTTCCAATCTTCTTTCGTCAACCAGCATTGACCATTATTGACCCCCAGGGACACGGAGTTCAGACGACTGATCTACTCCGACCCCAAGGGCCGCGTCCGCGTTGCGAGATCAGCAGTTGACGATCCCCCATTAAGTTCATGAAAGGCGATAGCACGAGGGCTAGATCGTCGTCGTGACGAACACCGGCCTACGTGCATGGACTGTCAAAGCTCTTGATCGCGCGTCGTTGCAGTGCGATGAGACACACCGGTAAGATCTTAACCAAATACCAGACCACCTTTCTTTGAAGCAAGATATCAAGTTGAGGGTTTTCCGGTTCTGTGAACACACCTCGATGGGGTCCTTGCTACTCCTATCATCTCTACTTCCGCGCATGAGTTGAGGCGATCCCCGGAATGAAGAGACGATAACTCCAACCGACGAACTATTGATGGGACGGTCTGGGCGGGGGCCCGGATCTTCAATGCGAACGCGGATCAGGTCTAAAAAGTCCATGTAATAGACCTAGTATTACAGGTAGTTGGCGCTACAGTCCGCCTATGCAACTGGGATCTTCGGTTGTTCACAGCCGGGTTACGAAGGCCGATGTTCCGCTTCGTAGCCGATGTTACTGAGCCATTACCCGCCGTACATGGTAAAACGCCGCAATCGTCGCCACGTTGGGATGGTAAAGTCCGACAGACGACTTGCATATATGGAATGAACGAGGTGTCTAGTATTGCGCATAAAAGACGTTACAATATCCCATTAACCAACCTGCGCCTGGGAACCTTATCTGGACAGCTGCATTAGTGTCGTCTCGTCCCAGAGGTTTATTATGTGTCTCGTGCGTTCTTGGCTTGCAGATCTAGCCGCTGTTGACATTGTAGCAACACTATCGAGATAGCGGATCGTAACCCAGACCCTGCATGCCGATGAGAGACGCGTGCCAAATTCTACTCTAGTGTCCAGAGCCACGGATGACAAAGAGCCACTCGCATACTGGTGCGCCCGGGCGGCAAACGAACGATGAATGTAGATTTCGTGGAGTGCGAATCTATGCAGGGATGCCGCAGAAGTCCGTCAATTTAGACATTTCCTAGGATTTTACTCTTCTTCAAGAGCGGGACTAAGCAGACCCGGTTCCCTGTCGAGATCCATATTAGCGAGTTTCAAGGACTGCATCGGAACAGGTCGACGCGAGGCCGACCATATACAGGCTACCGTAGGTAAAACACACACAAAAAGAGCACACGACTATCTGGAGTCCGATCGAGTATACCGACCTCTAGATAGTTGGCTTTCACAACGCGAAGTGGTGGCCGTCCCAAGCTTACCATGGTAATTCCGACTTCCAAGGCACCATAACCGTGATTGATGGTAGCCAAGCTCCATCGTCGTCATCTGTCGACGTTCTATAATTATGCCAGAGCTGTTGACGTTGGACTTGGACTAATCCAACTTAGCGCCTCTTTATCGAAACATCACTAGTGATGTTTTGAAAAGTGGTTTGAAGCTTGAGCTTTTCTTGGCGAGCGATGAGGAGGATCTTCGTACGAATGGGAAAGAGCGGTCTCAATCTAATCCTCTACACATTACCGATATGGTCGTGTTCGGCAAGAGCCGAAAGCCATGATTGGTCTCATAATATTTACCGCCTGCATATTAAGAAGCTCTCACAACCAAAGCGATCTGTTGGGACGCACGCTCTCGAGTAGCATCATATGTGAGATTGTCTATTTAATTCAGGAAAAGCGACCTAGATAAACAAATAGGTAGTGGGCAAGTCAGATTCCATCCACTTCAGATACCAGTATGGGACATAATGAACAGGCTCAACTCAGCCTAAGAGCTACAGCACCATACCAGCGAAACTGGAAACCGAGGGGCTCCAGAAACGGTTCCATAATGGTCGGGGTAGGAGTCAGGGGTGCGATGTAGCTTAAGACCGGAACGGGAGGGTTCAGGGGCTGGGATAGAAGACTGGAGAAGGACACAAGGTGCAATGGGGCCAATGGCAACCCCGGCCGTCTGAATAAGCGCATCTCTGTAACATGTTGAGGGACCGCCCACACAAAACCAAACCAGCGCGATGTCAGACGTCGAACGTCGAATGTCAAACCCAACCCTCGTGCTCGAGACAAATGGGAGAGAGGCAGCAAGAGGACTCGTCCGATACCTATGCGTCTACCCGCCGAGCCCCGCTGGATGCTGTATCTCTCATGTCTCTCATGCCTTGTGTTACATGGTAACGGATGAGAATGCCAAGCTCTCGCGGGGCCATTACTTGCGAAAAATGACCTCATTCTCCGACAAACGCTCGATGCTGTGGCCGATACATACTTCCTAGCGGTTTGCATGTAAAGCAATTATCCGTGAGTTCTTCACAAACGAAATGGTAACACTATCAGAACAAAAAGAAAGAAGAATGAAAAAAAGGTAGCAAAGAAATGGCGAATAGTACATCACAGCAGGCGGTCAGATATGCGGCCCTCTGGGTTTCTGGAACTGGACGGCCGCACTATACTAATGTTTACATGTCGAAACACGACAAGGCCAGGAGCTTGCCGCGCATCGAACGAAACGGGAAATTTACCAAGAGCGCTTGTCCTCCTGGCCCTCGGTGCCGTTTCAATGGGATGTCTGTCATCCCAGACAGCCCTGTCTGGCCTCGACCCTAGCAGAGTAGCCCCAGCTTCGTGATACTGACCAAAGGTCCGTTGAGCGGTTGCGTCCAAATACCTGCGTGCGTGAACGTATCGAGGTATTCCACAGCCGGTTCTGCCTATGCAGGTCTCAACAAGACTTGACTAGTGGAGTTCACCGATCTGACTACCTAGCCGCCCATCTCAATCTCGATGCGCCTGCAATTAACATGAGCCTCCAGTTCGAAAATCTCGTCTCATGCCTTGATTCACCTTGGGGGAAGAGCGTATCCCTGCCTACTATCTTGGCCCGGCCCCGTCCTCCCAGTTCTTCTTTCAACTCGACCGGGGCCCAGCTGTTTTGCATCGACGGAGTCGACTATGGACATAGCAGATCAAGTTAAGGTCGTGCTTCTGATTCTGTCACATCCACCCCATATTACCAGGGTCGATGACAAGTGTGGTAGCAGGGCTCATGTATCCACGCATGATGGGGTGGGTAGCGGCCGACCCCCCCCAGCAGCCTCAGCCCTTGTCCCTGGATGAGGCGACGTCCGGGAAAGGATGAAGCATCAAATGCGTTATCGTTATTATCTGACTCGTTCCCCTTCTCTTTCAACCTTTCTCTTGTTTCTATTGCTCTGCTTTGCCTTCTACGCACAAACTGTGCATCACCGGTCACGACGTTGTTGCGTGCCGTCTTCTTTTCTTTTTTCTTTCTTCGCAGCTAGCGACCACATTCTTTCATTGCCCAACTGGCTTGGCTGCTTACACTCTTTTGAATCAACTTCATCTTCGTTATCGGTGTAATTCGATACTTCAAGTGGTGTTTTTTCGTTTCTGGTCTATCCCTCTAACTCGTCTTCTGTTTCACGACTCCAGGCCCCCCCTCGCATGGTCGGACAGACGAGACATAGCGCCTCCCGCCTAAGTTATCCATAGGTGATATAGCCAGATCCAACCCTTTGGGACACAGCCGATATTCGCACTTGCATGCAACTTTATTCAACCCATTCGATTCCTCAAGCAGCACGGTCTGCGCATTTTAACCCAGTATCATTTTATTCTTGCTTCGATTCGTAACGGCCGCACCGTCTTCGACTATCTATCGACACAAAAATATCTCCCAATATCATAAGATGGCCCCGCCTATTCAGTTGAACACACATGAGGGTGTCCCTTATACCCCAACGAGCGACGCCCTCGATCGCCATGAGTTTGGCGTCTCGAAGAATCGGAAGCTGGCATCTACCGGCGGAGGACGCGCTTGGAGTGAAGACGAGGTAAGCCAGGGATATGTTGCGACTTACAGCATACGAGAGACCATTGATCCGGGAAATGGGAATGAAGTGGTGCCGGCGGAGGATGTCGTTTCTCAGAGTGGTGCTAATTGTGCGGAATAGGAGGTGTATCTGCTGCAGACTCGTCTTCAAAAAATGCCTTACAAACATATCGCCGCACATCTGAAGAAGACAGAGCTAGCTTGCCGCCTTCACTACCATCAGCTGAGTCACGGAAGTAACCGCCGCAAGCGTACGGCATCCGTCTCCTCGGGTTCCTCGTCTGGACAGTCTCCGGTGCTACCAGCCATCAACCCTTCTCCTAACCAAGAATCACCATCCCGAGATCTCACCCCTCCAGGAAGTGCCAGCAGTCATGAACCTAGCTCGCCCGACTATTCAAACTCGATCCAACTCCCTAGAATAATGCCGGGGAATAACGCTTCGCCGCGGCTCCCAGCCATTCTACCGAAGCCGCCTTCGATGACACTCGCCACAGGCATGACCTCGCCAGCCTTGAGTTTCCCAACTACCATGCCCGACAGCGCACGATCCCTGGGTCCATCTCCCTTTCCTCAGCCATCGCCTCTGGGGCAGACGCCGAGCCTTCGACTCGACTGCACTCTACCTCCGCCCTCGGCCCAAGTCGATCTGCCTCGTCTCCAAGCGATTTATGCTGCTCATCGATCCTCGTTCTGGGGTGCCATCGCGAGTGATTACGGCTCCGGCGTGAGCCCGATCGTCTTAGAACAAGCGTGGAAGGCCAACATGTTCTCGGGAGGAAGCCAGACTCCGATCACGCCGGCTCCCAGCCCCAACGATCGTGACGGCCTCTATGACAAGACACGCATCAGCGCCATACTCGGTACCGATTCTCATCCTCGCAGCCCGAAGGAAAAGGAGGTTTCTCGGCGGCTGGGGGAAGAGCGTGGTGTCGGTGTAGCTGCGGGATTGTCGACTGCGGCCCGGATCGAGACTACTGTTAACTGAGCTGAAGGTCAACTTCATTCTGATACAGTAACGGCTATGATCTAGAGGAGAGCTGATTGGAGAAAGAGAGGAAGAGCTTTACACAGATTCTCATGCTGGAAAAGCAACAATTGCGCTGATTTACTTTGACAACTTCGCTTCTTTGCTCCTTACCGGGGCCTTATTTGAATGTTGGATACACACATGAAAATTTACCCCCCTTTGACCCCCTTTTCCATTCTCACACACATGGCAGATATCCGTATCTGCGTTTTTTACCACTACCCCTTTCATTTCTTTTCACTTTTGCTGGTTTCGATTTATGGCTCCAGGAATCACAGTCCATGGAGACCTATGAGAGTTTCAGTTGTTGGGGAAGTCACCTACCTACATGCAGAATGCGGACGAGCGCAAAATATCACCTCATTAAACCTACGGTTATGGAGGTTATTCTTGGCGGGATGGAAAATTAGCCAGACCTGGCGGAAGAACTGGGTTTGACTTTAGCTAGGTAGGATGAACGGGTGAATGGATGGAAGCATGGATTGATGGATGAGGAGAGACCGGTCGGAGATTTTTGGGGGTGTTGGTTCGAAAAGGACCGCGACAGTAAGGTGGTTCGGTTGGTTCCCTACTGTGCAACTGCGGAACGACGTGACGAGAACAAGCGGAACCATGACGGTTGGAGTCCGGCGTAGGGACCTGTACATTACTTTTTAACCTGGGGTTGGGGAGGGCGCTAGGCACGAATACGTCGTTTTATTTTCCTCTTGCATTGCTTGTTTGTTTGCTTGTTTGCTTGCTTGCTATGATGACCAGATCGTAGCTGATCACGACCCGCGATCCCAGGAACGTGACAAAAAGGGTAAAATTCAATTCCTCGTTGACATGCGTGGCTACATAGGCGCGTTTGATAGACCCGGCTCGGCTTACCATTTGAGGATTCCGCAGGGCGGGGAGCGACGACGAAAAGAGGAAATTTAGGGCTCAGGGGCTGTCTATCTATGCATAGCCTGGGTGATAAATGTAGCACCGCGTTTGACCGGATACTACACTCTCGTGCTGCATACTTAAGTAGGCATAGGTGTATAAGCATCTCTGAGCAGATTCCTAATATTGGAACCACGTGGGTGAGCAGAACTGGAACCTTGCCATCGGAGGAGCTGGCTTCCTTCCTCGTCAGTCGCTCAGGTGTAAGACACCGTCGCGGGAAGCTCCATCGGGCAGCTAAATACGTATTTTTCAACTCTACTTATACAGCACGCCATTTCTACTGAAGACCCTGACCTAGGCCATGGTAGGCGGAAGGGATCCCGTTTCATGCCGACGCTGTAGCGTCGCAATCCGAATCATGATGAAAAAGAAAGGACCCTGCGACTTCAGGGCTGATGTATGGA
Source organism: Xylaria sp. FL0043 (assembly GCA_022578865.1). Classification (NCBI taxonomy): domain Eukaryota; kingdom Fungi; phylum Ascomycota; class Sordariomycetes; order Xylariales; family Xylariaceae; genus Xylaria; species Xylaria sp. FL0043. The sequence goes on along the minus strand of MU397358.1, from coordinate 76,614 downwards.
AATTGGCATTAGGTAATGGTTGGAACATTAAATGCGCGGTGAGGCAATAGGTATATACTCATACGGGCCAATTCGAGCTTCTACCGTGATAATAGCAGGTAAGATTGTTTAAAGCAGCAAAGGGAAACAATAACAAAGACAACCCGGCAAATAAGTGCTACGTATAGTTAGTCGCCAGGTTCACGAATGAAAATTCGTGGAAATTTTCTGTTCAGTCCCGTGACGGCACTGGCCGCATATGTATGCGTGCGAGTATGTATGTATGTACATGCGGCAGGCATCTTCTGTCTGGCAGCGAGGCTTCGAATCAGCGTAGGTATTGCATAGATGTCGACTGGCCTGATCCCGTGTGCCTTGCTGAATGCGTCCTACTTGTCTACGGGACGTACTAAGCTCCCGGGGACCACCCTGTTAGGTATGTTCCACACTTTAGACCCCCGGAAAATTTCAGTACAGATGTAGCAGTGTAAGCTATAAACAAGTTTCACGAATGTTATAGTACATAGCTAATTCGAGGTTCCGTGATAGGTAGTACAGAGCACTATGTGCAGCATTGTACCGCAGAATGTACTTAATGCCTGTCAATTAAGCACTTCGAGGGAAGTTTGATATGTGATATGGCCAAGTGTAGGTCCTCCGAAGTCTTCTTTGGAATGTTAACCTACGGCATAGTCTAGAACCCCTAGGTTTATATGCTGTATTGATAACCCTATGTTAAGTGTTGTTGACTCCGGCTCTTTGTTACCAGTTCCTTCGTTGAGTAGTCGTTCTGCGCGCTTTAATTTAATAGCCCTTATTCTTTTCAGCCGGCTAGAGTCATGAAGATGTAAATCGTTCTAATTGGAGGGAAAGAACTTTTGTACGAAGCGTTCTAAACACGAAGAGGACAGCCCAGTCGAAGGATTAAGACCCCTGCCAATGTATCCTCCCAGCCAGTGTAAGCCTCATGTGTACAAGATGATCGTCTCCCCAGATCTAACTATACTAGTGTACACTCCACTCGGTGTCTATACGGGTTAGATATTATGTAGCTCAAAGCTCGACAACCTATCCTCCTAGCCTAGCGCGGAGTGATGCCCAACCTCCTAGAAGTTATTAATGAGTATTAGTGGTGTAAATTAGGTTGACCGCTGATGGGATAACAGTCAGATATGCGTCCCGGACCCGACCAAATCCCTCACCCTGCTGCCCCCCAGAATACAAGCGAATCACGAACGAAGGCGCATTTTCCCCTTACCTACCTGCTAGTGATCTAGACGGTCTAGAAGAGATGGTGGCTTGGGATCCCATGACAGTTTAATATAATTGTCTGTAAGGCTTGTTTAACACCTATGTTTTAACCAAGGGAACTCTGCGCGTACGCATTACAGCCCAATGCCGCCCATCCGTATAAGTAGACAATGCTCCCAGGCTGAATCCGCAAATCATCATACGTGTCATGCATGCGTAACGCTAAGCTCACGGGAACATAGCGAGCGCATGTCGGCTTCCTGCAACTCCGGGGCAGAGAGACCAGACGAATCTGGGGTACTGTTAAGGAGCGTCTGGAGGAGGGGCGGCGATCTTGGCTCATTGGGTGGTTCAGTCTGGAAGTCGTCTGGCGTCTGGTTCTCAGCATTGCGAGGCTGCGGGTTTGACTGGCCGGTTCAGGGGCTGCTAGTCTGAGAACGTGACGGTCTGCAACCCTAATTAATTCTCCCGACTCTCACTCGACGAATGGCAACTGAAGCCGTGCTGGGCAGCCATGCTATGTATAGTAGTGTAGCGGAGTGTATTACGCTCACTGCGACGCTACATAGGCTACATAGTGCACTTTGTCGAAACCCGGCCTGCATGAACAAGGATTCTCCAGGATATCCTCGCTGTCCTGCATTCCCATCTCCCCTACCCTACCTACCCTACCCTACCCCTTCCCAACCAATACATCATCTTAATTCCACCTGTAGTGTAGGTATACGCACAGCCCGTGGTCTGACTTCACCACTCTCGCCCCATCAGCCGGTCCCCAATTGCGTACGCTGAACTCTCGGCACGTTACGACGCTCGACGTAGACGCCAACCAGCTCTTGGATCATGGTGTAGTACGAAATTTAAGGCGTCTTCAACGTGACGAAGAGAACGAAGAAAAAAACAATCAAGATCTGGGAAGCAAATCATAAAACTCCGAGAGGTACGAAACGACAAACAAAAAACAAAATAAAGTAAGAAGATACCCACATTGTCATGATTACACATCAACTTACATATTAAATCTGACCAACATATAGCCCGGCTATAAGTACCAGACAGAAAGGCGTAGACTCCGCACGAATAGGCACCGCGCCGGCGGTCCCAGACGTACAACATACAGTGTAGTATATGTACCTACTTCCTTCAAGCGACCCCTCGCGCAGGTTACTGTATGTATGCTAGGTTGGTAGGCAGTCAATTCTTCACCGACGCTGTGACCCTGAAGCCTGCATAGCCTCGCCCAGTCCCGCGTGCTCACTCATCTCCCAATCGTTGGTTACCTTGTTACGTGGACTGATCCAACGTTTTGTTGTCTGGATGACATCGTACCGACGTCCGTACGGGGGTGGTTCGGGACAACACGCCTTTTTCGACCGCTTCCTTCACCTCGGAGAGTGAGACTGCGTCACTTGGGAAATTGGGGACCCTTACCCTCGAATCTCTTCATTGACCCCCCTGCCCCGATATATCTCTACTTCTCTCATTACTCACCTTGAAAATCCGGGGTCCGTTGGCCATCGATACCGCCCTGGTGCTAGTCTACCTCAGTTACACACACCCTCACGATATCGGATCTGGTCCTCGGTACTGTGTGCTCGCTACTAGGTTTAACGTCGTTGGTTCCTTGGACGCTGTCAGATGTGGCGAAATCCAAACTATGCTCAAACTTGGATCGAGCACCGCTAGCCTACTATTATTCTCTTCCTCATTCCTCACACTCGCCCTGGCCTACTGAGGATCATAAATAAGTCGATTAAACCTCATCGCCCTCGCCTCACGGGCTTACGATCAACTATGCCACGCTATCCGAGGTAGCCAAGAAATCACAACCCCCCTTCCCCTCAGTCTCTTTTTGACTACATGGATCCGATTAGGAGACTGCCTCCTTGAACTCATATCCTACAGACTGGGTACCGGGGACAAAAACACGAATAAACTTCATTCACCAGATGATCGTCATCGACAGTTCGGCACATAGCTCACCATTATCATGGAGCTCGGGGCTCATCAGCTACCGCATTGGCCCTTGGGGACGTATGCGTGCCATGTTAGATGTACACAGGACATGGAACTAGGAGTGCGGTCACGTTCCCCGCAACACGTCGTCTCACCCTCCTCACCATCGCCATCCCGCTACCCGCTTCCGAGAGAGGGGCCAAGGAGTATCGACGGGAGCTTCAGGGGATCATCGGACATGGACCGGTCCGTCGCTACCACCCCTGATATGAGATCGGATCCGAAGCCCTGGCCATCATCCTCCAAACTGCATGATCTACCCCAGAAAGAGGAGACTCGATCTAAAGCTGGCGTAGTCTGCAAACGAGCAGAGGAAGGACGAACCGAGGCCATGCTTCCCAAGCATCTCTTCTTTTCCGAGGAGCATCCGGAACCAGTCGCCTCGCCACGCCAGGCGAAGCGCATCCGCACGTCAGACGACGTCGACGGGCCGGGAACCGCCTCCCTCTCGTGCAAGAAGCGCCGGCTCCTCCTGCACCTCGTGACCTCGCGGCTGTCGCGGCCCTTCTCGCTGCCGGCGACGCACATCCTCATCCGCGAGAGCGGCGACAACATGCCGGTGCTGCACCGCATCCAGCAGCTCGCGGCGCTCGGGGCGCGGCGGCGGTGCGGCGCCGGATCGGGCCACTACCAGGGCGGCCTGCTCGTGCGCAAGGCGGCCATCCTCAACCGCGTGCGCATCGGCGTGCGCCAGGCCGCCGTGTCCCGCGGCCACACCATCATGGCGGACCTCGCGAGGCGCGGCAACGCGCTGAACCACGGGCTGCTGCTGGTCACTACGCCGGCTCCCGCCACGTTCCCTGTGGCGGCCGATGTGCCCGTGGCGCCGCAGCAGGGCCGCGGGGTGGTCGTGCCGCCGGTTTGGAGGCCGCATACGACTAGTTTTCACCCGCCTATAGATTCTGGGGTTAATCAGCATTATGTTCAGCATAATCAGCAGCAGCAGCAGAATAGTTATAGTCGTGCTGGAGATACGATGAGCCGTTCGTACGCTGCTAATGCTAACCAAGGAGGCGAGATATACAATAACAACAACAATAACGCAGCGAACTACACACATACCAAATACCGCAGGGAAACAACACCGGAACAACCACCACGCTGTTCGCCGTCACGCCAACAACAACAACAACAACCAGCATATGTCTCCCCTATACAACAACTCACCCCGTCCCCCGCCGACACCACCACCGCCAGCGACGAGGAGGACAACACGGCGTTCCCGGCGGCGAGCTTCCACGATCGGTACGCGGATCTCTCCGACGACGACATGGACGACGTGTACGCCGACTTCGGCGTGCTCTTTGGCTCCGGCGCGCGCTCGCCGGATAGAGTTGCCGGGAGTCCGGTCGAGGAGCAGTTTTACGAGGAGTATCTTGATGAGCTTGATGGGATTCCTTGGGTTGTGTGAGGGGAGGGATTTGATCAGCTTATGTGTGGGTGTGTGTGTATGTGCGTGTGTGGCTGTACTGCGAGCGGAATGGTCTTCGCTCGGCATTTTGAAAACGGGGAAATTGGTACAGGGAGATCCAGTTCTCTCTAATACAAAGTGTTACATTGCCGGGTATGCTATATCGGTATGGTATAGGTATGGTATGGGCGCGCGACCTAGATCTCCAACACCTGAAAAGGAGAGGAAGGGATCACTATGGATTTTTGCTCCGTGGGAAGCGCTACGGGAATGGGTACGAGGAAGGTCAAATATGATGAACGGATAACGCGGCCTTCTGAGCAGCACAAATTATTTATACAAAACAAGCAGCATCTCGAGCCCATTGGCCACCCCCTTCGTTAACAGACCTCTCTCGACTGACAATCAATATGCCGGTATTTCGTTCTAAGCTCAATCAATACTACTGCTCCCCAGATAGAATGCCACGGCATCTGGCTGCAGCTTTCTGCCTCGGTCAAATTCCACAGTCTCCTATGCGCGACTCTCTGGACCTTGAGATTGGGAGGATTGCCTGCTGTAGGAAGGAGAAACATGAAAGTTTTCAAGCCCCGGGGTGTATCTCAACTACCTCAGCCAATGAGCCCGAGAATGGTCAATACGCTATCCTCATCAACAAATCGCCGATTTCTCAACTAGCAGAGCCCAACTTTTGGGCCCGATCTAGCGCAATATCAACCATTGCCTAGGATAATAGTCAGTTAATATCAGTCGATGCAACAAAATGAAACGAATCAAGACATAAACAAAGGAACAGCAATATATCATCATCATCGTAATCAATGACAAGTGCTGTCACTGTGACTATTATTACTAGGCACGCACTGACTGACTGACCTGAATACCTTCCCTCTCCTCAGCTCTAATATCCCACCTATCAATGCGCCGCCGCATATCCTCCATAATGGTGTCCCTGCTCCGCCCGTTGACGAAGACAACGTACCGCAGCCCCGGAAACCGCTCCTCGTACTCACGGTTCAGCGCCGCCAGGCGCTCGGCCTCGTCGGCGGCGGTGGCGCCCGTGTTTAGCTGAGCTTGCTCGGCGCGGCTCTGGACACTATCGACCTTCTTGGCGCCGAGACGGGGGTGGGAGCCTAGGATGGCGTGGAGTTTCTTCCGAGCTGGAGATGAGGAGGGAGAGGGAGATGAAGAGGAAGAGATTGCGAGTTGGTGGAGGAGAGTCCCGATGTGTTGGATGAGAGAGGCATAGCTTGTGAAAGGGGTTTCGTCGGGAATGGTGGGAGGGGCGGATGAGAGGGAAGATGAAGGGTGAGGAGGAGCGAGCTCTGCTGTGAGACCTGGGTTGGCCTGCATGCGTCTTCGCCGCTGGATGACTGGGATTGCGATGGCGTGGATTTCCGGCGACGGCTCGAAGAGCGTGTCGAGGACGGATTTTAGGGTCTCTTCGTCTGCTGTTGGCAGCGAAGATATGGGTGGGAGGTTTTGGGTTGCTGCCATTGTTACTGACTGCTATGAGACGTAATGATGAGGTATCACTTCAAGAGACTTATAAGAATACGGTGCCGTGGTAAGTAATGGTGAGGTATTTTATTGTTCGTGAGTATCAACATCTATATGTGCTTCAGCAGTCGAAGTTTTGTCTGTATAAGTCTCGTAGTTATTATATCCAGTTGGTGGTAGATAGTGTAAGTACTTAAGTACGTAACGGGGAACACCGCGACAGCTGGGCAAGATACTGGCAGGTATTCAGCAAGTACCTATATTGTAGGTACTAAAGTCCTTAACCAATCAGCCGCTTAGCGTTCACAGTGCCAAGCATGCATGCAAGTTGCTGCAGCGGATATCAATTACGAGCTGCTACAAGCAGGCTAAGGCCATAGGTACGTACCTCCAGCCTCTTAGCTTGTTCGATCACAGCCAATCAGAACTACTTTCCAACGCGACCTGGCAAGGCAAAGATTCAACCCGTCTCGAAATTTCGTAGCCTTCTCACTACATCTCTCGCATCCGAGCGGCCCATTGTCCAATTAGGCCCAGAACCAGATCAAGCTTCACTGAGGATGCTGTGCGCACGTAAGTCGACCAATGCGACACTCTCAATTCTCCCTCCGGGTCTCTTTGCACATGTGCTAACGCGCCAAAACAGTCTCGGGTCAAGCTCCAGAGGAGCCTGTCGTCTCCAAGCTCTCAGGCTCTGTCTTCGAGAAGCGGCTGATCGAGAAGTACATCGAGGAGCACGGCAAAGACCCCGTCTCCGGCGAAGATCTCACACTCGACGATCTCCTCCCCATCAAGTCTGCGCGCGTCGTCCGCCCGAGACCGCCCGCCCTCACCTCCATACCCGCTCTTCTTTCCACCTTTCAGAACGAATGGGACGCCCTCGCCCTGGAGACATATAACCTGAACGAGCAACTGGCGCGGACGCGCGAACAGCTCGCGACCGCCTTGTACCAGCACGATGCTGCCGTCCGTGTCATTTCGAGGCTGGTCCAGGAGCGCGACGAGGCGCGCCAGGCACTCTCGAGAGTCTCCATCTCTGCCGGTGCCCCGAGCAGCGGTGACGCCATGGCGGTCGATAGCGAAGGTCTGTCGCCCGAGTTAGTCGCCAAAGTCGATGAGACACAAGCAAGGTGCGCAATGCAAACCATCTCGACTCTGGTGAGGTAAATAACTAACATATCGCGTCATCAGATTATCCAAGACCAGAAAGAAACGGCCCGTTCCCGAAGAATGGGCAACACCTGATGACGTTACAGCCTTTGCTGTTCGAACCTCTAACTCTCTGCCTGTTGCTAATGCTACGACTCTCGCGTCCGAAGGAGCATACGGCGCCGTCGGTGGACTAGAAGGTGATGTGGCCATATATTCGGTTGAAGCGGACAAGTTGGAGCGTAACTTCACAGTCGGTGAGCCAGTGACGGACTCGATATGGGATGGTCCCAGGGTCTTCCTCTCGACATCTAAGGGCTCGGTCAAGGTGTTCGAGAGTGGCAACGAGACCGCTTCTTTCACAGAACACGCCGGTCCCGCCACCGGCCTTGCCATACACCCTAGCAAGGCTATTTTGGCATCGATCGGTGCCGACAAGAGCTTCGTATTCTACGATCTCGAGAACTTAAAGAGAGCTACTCGTGTCTACACCAATGCTGGTATGTCCTGATTCAAACTATAATAGGTATCTTCAGTCGCGTCCGTAGCTAACCTTTATTTGCAGCTTTAACGGCCTGTGCATTCCACCCTGACGGACACCTCTTCGCCGCTGGCACAGATGCGGGCGATATCAAGCTCTTCATGACCAACACGGGCGAGGAGGCGGCGGCTTTCCCGCTCGGCGCCCCCATCCAAGCCATCACCTTTTCCGAGAACGGCTTCTGGTTTGCTGCCACGGCCAAGGGTCAGACCACGGTCACCATCTTCGATCTACGCAAGCAAGGCGATGCGGCGCAGGCCAAGGTGCTGGATATCGGTAGTGCGGTGCACAGTCTGGCGTGGGACTACTCGCAGCAATTCCTCGCTACGGCAGGCCCGGCAGGTGTAACGGTGCAGCAATACAACAAGGGCTCCAAGTCGTGGTCGGAGCCCCTCAGGGCAGCCGTCAACAATGCTGTGGATGTGGCGTGGGGCCCCAATGCCGGCCACTTGCTGGTGGTTAATAGCGAAGGCGTCATTAGTGTGCTAGGACCTCAGGAGTCTTGATCGATCTATATACAAAAAAGGGGATAGTGGTTGTGTTGGAAATATTATGGCACGGGGATTAGCGGCCAGTTTACAATGACATCTTCTCGCTAGACAGTAACGTTGAACTCAGATAGATAGTTACGTGGGGTGAGAGGATGGTGAGGGGGATTACTAGTATTGTACATCATAAATTGTGAATGATACCTATTTCACGCGGGATGCTGAACTTCATGTATGATTATGTCCCTTTATTCGTGGTAGAGGGTGACTAGGTAGGTATCCTGTGAATGCCTATCCATACATGTCCACAAGATATGGTAGATGTACTTCGTTCAGTTACCTTGTCGGTTTGACACAGTGAGTCCAGTGTAGTAGGTTGAGAATAGCAGCAGCTGAGTGAGAGACAGTTACATGTAGGTACCTTAATAGGGAAGCTAAATAGACAGTGCGCCGCTGATTTGTCGGGAATGATAGATCATTCTTTTTTTTCACGCTGCAGCTTATAGCAAGGACACAGAACAGGGAATATGTTTTCTCTGTACTTGTCTTTTCCATGGCTACCAGGCGGTTATAAAAAAAGTAGTCACCTCTACCTACACTACCCACTAACACCCTTAGGTGGGTAGAGGTGACTAGTTTTTTTTATAACCGCCTCGGCTACCTAGGTGATCTTTTGTATGTGTTGAGTCACTTGATACTGTGCATATCTCTGTACAGGCAGGTACGCACGCAGAGGACTCCTGGAACTGTCTGCTCTTTATAGCAGTACAATCCTCCCCCCCTATAAGGGCCCGCCCCACCGGGTACCGCGTGGGGACTCTGCCACCAGCTGTCAGCTCGACTGGGCGAATTCTACCACCAAATTGTATATACCCTCACGAGCGAAGGTACCTAGTGGGGCTTGATTTTACTGGGCACAGACTGCGTATAATGCTTTTGTTTTAATTTCTCAGGTGAACCTTTGCTTTACACTAGAACAATCATGATTGTTGGTTTGCAGCGCTTGAATTTTGACGGATAAGAAAATGCATCCTAATGAAAGTTCACTACGCGCACTTTACCGTAACCTTGGCTCCCCATCCATTACCTAGTACCATACCCTTTTAGGTATATAACTAGAAGGAGTTACCGAGACTGTACATATGCTACCGCATTAGGCAATATACTGTGCCTAATAGGGCACTATTACGTAGCCGCCTTTTACTACAGGTACTTTTCTGATCCCCTTATTCTCAAGTTACCATCATCAGCAAGATAATGGACAAGGACCCGATAAAAGGAACCATATCTCCACGAATAAGGATCCAGAATATGGATCCAGCAGAGGGCATTGTGCATGCAAGAGTGGGAACTTGAACTTTTGAACCTTGAACCCTTCAGCAACAACAACTGAATTATTGCAGCGAGTAGTAGCAATGTACATAGCAGGTAACTGAGGCACTCCTTCCCGAACATTGAACACATGGCGTCGGTCCCTGTTCACAATGAACGTGACTTTTGAGGCTGAGACTTACTATGCTTGCAGCAAGATCACACTTCTCTGTTGCTCCTCCTTCTTGATGATATTCCTCCTCCTAGACATACTGCAACAGTGCAGCCAAAAACAGCAATAGCGGTAGCTGGTTAGCCACGCCTGCACCAGCAACTACCTAATAATAACAACACTTTATCGCAGAAGCAACAAGTAACCAGGCACAATACCTAGCCTCCACGATCAACTTCTTGTACCGCTACCACGTCAACGACGCGTCGACATTCATTCTCTCATTGTTTTAGTATCATATCTACCACAAATCCACTCCTTGGTGAATAATTGATTGATTGGTTAGTTACTAGTTGATGCTTGGCCCATTGATCCCCTCCTTCTACCTTATCCCGCTCCCATAAACGGTCGTTACGTAGTGATTCATTCTACGTGCGTGTGGCTCTGTTGTGGTTCTATTGTGGCCCTACAGTATTTTGCCAGGTCGCGCTGTCTCGGTGGTCCCTCCCTCTCCTAGACGCTTTAAACGCTCTCTCCGACCACACAAAGACAAACTTTCCGGTGTGGTGCAGCCCAGCCCAGCCCAGCCAGCCCTACTCATCCCTTCGGAGGGGCAAACACTAATCTCCGACTAAAGTCCTCCCTTACTTTGTCTTTGCTTCAGCTTACCTTATCCAGTCGCGTGAACGTTCTTCCCAGCCTTACCTTACCTTGCCTTAGCTCCGAAAATGGTGGCGATAGCATGCTAAGCGCCTCGGCCATTGTTGTTCGGAAGACTGTGCACACATTCTCTTGCAGTAACAGTATATATGGCCCACTGAAGCGTCTCTCTTTGCCGCCTCGGTCATTGACGGTTAGCCATTGTGCAGTTTGTCCCGTCAATGACTCGGCGTACCCGCTAAAAACTATTGCCGGGCCACAGCCAGCACAAGCGCCTCGTGCTTCCGCCCACGTAATAACGTAATATGGCTGAGATTCCCGACTCGGATTCTCTGAGCTCCTCCTCATCCCGAATTTCTGACGACCGCCTTGCGCCCTACGACAACAGCCAGTCCGCGTCCGATGTCAGCTCGGTGATAGAAAACCCTGGAGAGGTGGTGGACAGCGACGAGGAAATCAGCGTAGACGGGGACGATCTGGACGGCGGCCTAGACGACTTCGATGATCTAGACGACTCTACTGACTCAGGCGACAGCGACAGCGACGACTTAGACCACGACTGGGAAGGACAAGTACAAGGACAAGAACAAGGACAAGTGGTAGTAGAAGAAGAAGGAGAAGACTACTTCTACGGTGGAGAGCTGGACTTCGACGATGACCTTGATATGAGAGACGTCGATGTCGACTTTGACTTTGATGGATTTGGATTTCCCGACTACGACGAAGACGACTACGACGACGACGACGGCTCCATCGACGAGAGGTTGTTCGTCGACGAGTATCTCGACTTTCCCCAGCACATTCCCGACGCCCTGCAGCGCGCCTTCATACACCAGTTAGAGCACCAGCTCGAACACGAACAGTGGGGGTTGCGTCCGCAGTCGCCCAACATGGATCAGCCTCGCGTTGGCCAAGCTGCACGGCCTGGCGCCCAGCGAGACCAGCTGGTGCAGGTCGAGGTCGCAGGGCAGGGTGGTGCCGCTGCCGGTGGCCAGCAGCGAAGACAGCAGAGGCAGCCGTCTCCGGACATTATCGATCTCACGGGTGACGATGGCCCCGAGATCCAAGCACGGCCAAACCTCGCTGGTCAGTCTAATCGACCTAATCATCCTGCACGGTCTAATCATCCTGCACGGTCCGTGCCACAAAGACAATCAGATAATCAGCGGAGACTACGCTCACAACCCCAGAACGACCCTCCACGACTGAACCGGAGCGACGCAAACTACGTCGACGCACAGCAGGTCATTGTTCTCTCTAGCTCCGATGACGAAGACCAGCCTTTGCGCGCCTCCCCAAGACGAAACGCAAACTACAACAATCACAATCACCACCACCACCACCATAACCACAACCACAACCACAACCACCAAAATTTGCGCTCTCGTCTTGCCCAGCAAATCAATAACAATAACAACAATATTCCCGGCCGCAATTCTAGAACCCGACAACCTGCTCCAGCTTCAGCTGCAGCTCCAGCACCACTTCATCCTAACCATCCCAACGGCAACCACAACAATAATAATAACAATCAAGGTTTTCCGAACTCGTTCGGTGGCCGTCTTCGACCCTTCTCACAAATCGTGCAGAATCTACCACTCTTCGGCTTGTTAAACCAACCGATGATGGCCCACCGCAACCACAACCCAGATGACGATATCATCGTTACTGGCGAGCGCAATGTAACCGATTTCGGGAACGTTCCTCTGCCCGGCCCGCATCAATTCCTCGGACTAGGCCCCATCCATCTTGACTACGGTGCTCATCCGTTTCCCGCCATGCGGCAGGCACAGCCCGCTGCCGGTGGTGGTGGTGGTGGTCCTGCCAAGCCCGCCCACGAACCGCCTGGACCCGCCCGGCCAGGCTTCACTCGAGATACCGGCGAAGACGTGGTTGCCATCTGCCCAAGCTGCGATCAAGAGTTAGCATACGATCCGGAAGGCGACGACGATGCCTCTGGCACACCGTCTAAAAGGTCCCGCTCCAAGAAAGCGACGGCCGAGCATCACTTCTGGGCCGTCAAGGCCTGTGGTCACGTATGTTTTATTATGATTGACGTTGTCTCACATTGACCGAGTCAATTGCTAACAGGGTATCGTAGGTCTACTGCAGACGTTGCTTTGACAATCGCCGTCCTTCGGCCAGGAGCGGTATTCAAGTGGGCTTCCGTCCGGACGAACCTCCGAGTAAGAAGTTGTTCTGCGCTGTTGAGGATTGCAAGTCAGAAGTCGGCGCCAAAGCGGCATGGGTGGGCATTTTCATGTAAACGGGCAACTCCCCCGGACATGAAGTAGCTGTCATTATTGACCCCTTCACGACCCGTTTACGGATTCCTACTATCTATTGCTCGGTTTCAGGTTTTAATTTTCTTCTAAAATGGTGCATTGCATGGCGTCGATGGCTACGGTTGGTACCACTGGGGCATACGGTTCATACATAGGCATGTATGGGAGGCGGCGCGGAAGGGCGATTCCATGGGGGGTTATTCATTGATTTTCCCTTGGACTATCTATTTCACCGGCGCAGCACTGTGTTTCGTGCACTCCGGCGCCAGAGCAGACCCAAAATGCAGAGAAGGTGCAGGCGTATAGATGGGGATCAAGTGGGCGTAAACAGGCGCCTGTGTATAATTTTCCATTAGAGAGCGAAGATTAGGACTACTAGGCCAAGCGCGTCTTATGAGCTATTGTTGTATATTGTGTTTGGTGAAAAGAGCTGGAGGGCGACAGGTACCTAGGTACTTATATGAGGCTGGTAACAAAGGTGCCTGCCTCCTACGTACCTGCCTTATGCTGCTTTAGCTAAATAAATGCCTACTCAAATATCCAAGTACCCAACCTTATTCAATGGTTCTATAAGTTTTACTCTGATACCAAGTACATCTGTACATCAACCCTTACTTAATTAAGTACTACATGTAAGTAGATAGGTACTTATAGAGAGTACACACGAAACGAGAGATCAAGCGATAACACGACTCATCTAATACAAGCAGCAAAAAGCGAATATCTTATGCACCTGTACTCGCGAGTCTCTGAGTCTTAAGTTTTGGGTGTTTTAAGTATGTTCCCGGCAGAAAACGCTTCGTGTATTTATACCTCGCGAAACTAGTTTAACCGTTCCTGTGCTCATTTGATTGGGATGGTTACGGTCTTAACCCACCCTAACTTAAGTTTTATCGAATTGGTAGGGTGACAGGGTTAAGAGGGTTGAGATGGTGTATGTGGTGCTTTTCTTGTAGTTTTGTGAGTGGAAATTTGGAGGGAGACAAATAGGAGGAGGGGGGGAAGAGGAGGAAGAGGAGAGGGGAGAAAAAAAGTGATGAAGTTTGAGAAATGAAGGTGTAGACTGGAATAGGTATACTACGAAAGAGGCAGGAGGTAAGAGGGTAATTGTAGAAGGGTGAGTTAGAGAGTACAGGGGGTGAGTTAGAGAGTACAGGGGGTGAGTTAGAGAGTACAGGGGGTGAGTTAGAGAGTACAGGAGGTGAGTTAGGAAGTAAGTTAGGAGGTAAATTAAGAGGCACTGGCTTATTGTGACTTGGCTGTGAAGATAGGAATGACATACCTAGATCCACGAAGATACGAAGGTATGAATGAGTGAACGGGTGAGCGAGCGAGGGAACAAAAAAATAAACGAACGAACGGAAAAACGAACGAATGAACGAACGAACGTTCGGATCAACGTACGTGAGGATGTATATCCCGACACATAACTTGACACCGGCTCGACACAGCTCAGCACCGAGCTCAACACCCAGCTCGATACACAGCCCAACGCACCAGTCAGTCAGTCCCCATCCAGACTAAGCAGTCCATTGGTATCTAGGCATGTCGCTATTCCACCCACCTCCATGAATATGAGATCATGCCTCCGGGTCTTATGTTCACACGCGAGAGTTCGTGTCAGTGATACAGGGTTGCGGGATTATGCTGTTGCGAATCGACGTACTGGCTTAGTCAACGCCTGATCGCAATTGTACTAATTGATGCTTTAATTTATACCTAGATTTTATACGTTGTGGCATCTATGTTCCTCATCGATTTCTTGCTAGATACTTCCACTATCCAGATTTGGTACTACTAAGAGGCTACTTACCTGTTAAACTTTCAACATCAAACTTGCAACATGAAATTAATCGCTTCTTTCCTAGAGTTTGCGCTAGCTGCAATGGAAAGGGCGTTATGTTCGACTCGGCGACGTCATTATTTCATACTTGGATTACTGAGAGTAGCCACAGGGCTTATAACAGGTATTATCATTTAGACTTATAACCTCTTTTCAACGATCCTGAAACTATCTTCTCCTCCTTACTCTAGTTATGAGCTTATATACTTCTAGTCTACTTCCAATTCGATACCAGCTCCCGTCTCCACACTTGTCTCTCGATCGCGTCTTGGGTTTACTCCTGTACAACGTATATCTAGCATTAGTTAGATACTAAGAAAGAATATATTTACTGATAGGACTGCAAGTAGGTATTATGTATGAATACCCCGTGAGACCGTGTTGCACCCGTTGTACATGCTGAAGTGGTGTGGGTGGATCAGCATGACTTAGTCACCTGAGGTAACAGGCTTGGCTAGCAAGGG
>MU397358.1:0-61446 GCA_022578865.1 Xylaria sp. FL0043 | reverse complement strand
GGAGGTATAAAAGGGAGGTATAAAAGGGAGGTATAAAAGGGAGGTATAAAAGGGAGGTATAAAAGGGAGGTATAAAAGGGAGGTATAAAAGGGAGGTATAAAAGGGAGATCAAAAAGGTAGTCAACTACGAAGGGAAACACGGATAAAGAGGCGACTTTCACTTAGCTCAATGAATACAGCGTTCTATTCCTCATGATCACCAAGTCCCCCATCAGAAATTACAGTATTATGATGGAATTGAAGGCCTCAGGAAGTGTAGAGGTAGTCTATCTCCCGAAGGCAGACCCCTTAGTATGGGCAAGGATCCCATGGGATTCACTTCAATGCAGACTTTGCCTCCCTGCGATGGACCTTGGGAATCATATGATACGGAGACAGGCTGCGTAGGTTTCGGCTACCTGCTGCCTGCTGAATGAAATTATTCGGAGATTCTGAAGAAATGGCTGGACAGCCGAATGCTGAGGTTAGAGGAGCGTATTGGCCTTGAGATCCTGAAGGCCTAGGACAGGGGAAAAAAGGCCTTTGGGTAGTCGAGGTGAATACTAAGTAGGTATACAGTTGTAGACTACCTAGCATTATTGGCATGTCGAACTCATCCCTCATGACACTGTATTTAGCCCCATGGTACGGATAGAATCGGAAATATCGAGGATAGATAATGTGGGAATAAGCGTGATAAGTGGCTTTATGGGAGGTAGACTGGCATAAAACGAACAAAATCGTGCAGCAACGGGATAGGATAAATTCAAATATGTTGTTCCCTCGCTGTGGTACACCGTACGACTCTGAGGGGGCAATACTGGACTTTCTGAGGTGTAGACAGAGCTCTTAAATATAACACAATTCAATCTTTGAGGTGGTATCATGGTACTACTAGAACTCACAAGTCGGGGCAATTGCTAATTATGTTGTTGATACAGATTGTACCAGCGGCACTAAGTTTCGGAGGAGTAGGACTTTGGGTCTAAGTCTAGTCAGAAACACTTGTTCAATTCTCTGTAGGCGAAGGGGTAGAATTTGGTTTGATAGTAATAGAACTGGTGTGTTTGCTAAGAAGGCAAAGCTGTGCGGTGTATTAATAGCTGGAAATTAAATTCGGGCATAGTAAAACGTAAACACTACATGAGGAATCGTGGCTCTATGTTAAGCAAAAGTATAACTGGGAACACTTAGACTGATAAATAAGCTGAAAAAGAAAGAAAAAGAGAGACCGAGTTTGATGATCTGTCTAATAATTTTTAAAGATAGGGGCTATAGCCTTTGTATTAACAGTGACCTGAAAGTTTAAGCACAGGGGGGAAAGGAAAAGAGGAGGAGAGGAGGAAGCTGAAGTTAGATATAAACCTCGGGCCTCCTAACATATAGTTTTTTATCAAGGGTGGTATGCATAAAAGTCATCTTTACCCTTGCTCTTGTTTCTAGCAATATACATTCGTGTATATAAAAAACCAGAACTGATATATATTAAGGACAATATCGAGACTGGGGCAGATAGTCTACTGGTTTACGCTTGCTATAGCTCTTATATCCAAGCTTAAACTAGAGAATTAAGTAATCGTGATGAATCAAGATAAGCGAAAACCAGCAAGGCGGAAAGCCTGGAAAAATTGAGCTACTTTGGAACAAAGGAGTGAATAAGTAGATGAAGAGGTCAATGGCATAGAAAACAATGTAGAATAACGCGAGGTTATTCAAAAAAGGGGAGTTGGACCTCCATGTGAAGGAATCGACGCCTAGGTATCATAGACAAATTGCAGGGACAATCAGGGTGTGTGTCAAGACCCTCGAAGTATAGATACCATGCTACCAAGTTCGTTACAACAGGGAAAGGCTCTAACAAGTAAAAGCTCCCAGATGCCGCTGACCTGGCCAATAATTGAAGACATGATAAGATAAGTCGAGAGCAACATCGTATGTGTCTCAAGGGTAGTAGTGGTAGTCGGGACAAAGACACGAAGATAAGCAGCGTCGCTATCTACCTGTAACTAACCATCTATCTATCTGTCTATCTCGAGATAAAGAACGCAAGAGTATCCCGCAACAAAGAGAGCATAGATAGCTCTAGTTCACTTTTGTCTCTGCGAATCATCGGCGAGGAGACATATCTTATTTCGAAAAGAAGCAAAGCTTCTCGAGTAGCTTGCAACAGGTGTACTATAAGTATGGGAATATAGGGATATAGGAGTAGCACTTAGCCAAATCGTTATCGTGTAGATGACCCCTCGTACCTAGAGACGTACGATATCATGATTCCGTGCCGCACATCAAACTCGCAAACATGCGGGCGCCCGAATCATGAACTCAGCTGTGCCTATCCTGCATGATTCCGACGTAGGTACATATATATTGCTTACTTCTGTAATGCAACTGGAGTAGGATCGGCGGTGTAGAGAAGAATGTATATGTCTGCTGTGCCTTGCCTTGCCTTGTCCGGATTAAATCAGGTGAGCTGGGGCGAAGCTGTTGGTTGATACAGTACAGCGGGATCGGCCTCATGCGAGTTGTAATCTTATACCACGTGGCATCTCCAGTGTTAGTAGAGCAGGGCTATTAGGAGGACACCTTCATCACACAATGTTAAAATGTTATGTGCTCGTCTTCTCACTTACTCACTCGTCTCCTCACCTAAGTGCCTGCCTGCCTCCCTGTACTACCTTAAGTAACTTACAGCCATATGCAGGATTCCGAGCCAAACCACGTCGTACAAGTGCCTATGCGGCGTAAGCCGCGGAACCCAATCCTCCCGGTCGGCCACGGGAAAACGGCTTTACAGTAGTATATACATACAGTAAGTACTATGTAGGAGTGTAGCGTGAGTGGGAATGGGCGTTGCGAGCCTTATCGGTGGCACGGGGCAAATAACTGCTCTTGGGTCCTTTAGCGTCTCGGCTTCGGCTTCGGCTTGGCTAGTTAGGTATTGTACGGGCGGCTCAGCCAGTCTGGTTGTAAGAAGAGCAGAAGAGGATTCATTGCGGCGCTCTTCTTTTTTCATTTTATCCTTTCCCTTTCATCCCTGATGCCCAGCCACATCTTTATATATCTCCTTATATTTCCCCAGAATCAGAATACTTCGAAAAGAAATCTCACGAGATGTTGTAGCTGATCAAGTACGAGCCAAGTTTTGAGACATATCATTGAAACGTTGAATTAAAAAGCTACATCTGACATGTAACGAACAAGTGCGGCGTGCGGCTTCATTAATTCGTATACTTCTGGATGTCATCTGGACTCTTCTATACTACAGTACATGTAAAGTGATGCAATGATCAATTCTAGAAAGACTGTTGGGACACACCTGATAAGGCCAGGCTGTTCTAGCGTCAGTTGACGAAAGGGCGGATGTCATCTTGGACCTTGTCGCGCATATGGCAATGTTACATTGATTGCGTCCAGACAACAGACTTACCATGGTCTTGGGCGAAGAGCATCTAAATATGGTGTCATTCGATGGTCGCTTGATGATAAGAACTGCAAGAATGTAGCCATTCATTTTAGACTGACCCAAGTTGTCGGAAATCCCGATGTTGATGATCTTCCGCTAATTGTTGGTTCGGCCTCGGCCACAACGTGCTGTGCTCTCAGATTGTTGGATGCTGAACGTGCGCTTCTGATCGGCCTACCGGCGAGCTATGAGACGCATGTGATGCCTACGCTAGCCATGCATTCGTCCTAACATTGGACCTTCTAGAGTGCTTCGACTCAGCAACGGCTTGATTCCGCTTGGATGGACTTCCCAACGCCAACGCCAAGGAGGCTCAATGGTACGTTAGTACATATATGCCTACTGCAGTCCACTAGTACGGCACGGGACATTTTTGCCACGAAAGAATTGCCGAGGTGGTGAAACCGAAAACTGGCACACTGGTAATGGGTGGGTGGTAATAGATAGTGTGCCAGTTTTCGGTTTCACCACCTCGATTGCTAAACTGAGTAGGAACCCGACAGCTACGTTCTTGGCGTATGCGTGAGCTAATCCTGTCGAACAAAGAATTACCCCGACTAAGTCAGAAAGGTACCCTTCACGGGAAGTCGCGTGACCATGATATATCAGCCACTCAGAGAAACCTGGATATACAGTGTTAGCAGCCAAAGGGAGTGAAATAGCAGTGAGTATTCATCGACAAGCCGTTTCCTTTCAGCAATTTAGGAATTGATACCATCGGATGTAGACGTATCCGACTGCAAAGGGAGATCATAAGAATACGACGTAAATGTAACAATAAGAGACCCCTCCCTTTTACACGAGCAAGAGACAGTCTCGGGGGTGGTCCGGAGTATCTAACCATTTTAAGGCAAAATGGATATTGGCTGTTCCCCATATCACCAGCCACTCGTGGTAAGACACAGATAGCTTGTCGGCAGGCTTTCAGCTCCAATAGCACTAAGAGTCGGTAGGCGTTCTTAGTACTTGCTCATATTGAGCTTCCCAACAGTAGATAGCGGAGCCCATTTTCTATTTCTTAGTGGGACGGCATTCTGTACCTGTGATAAGGCCACCTCGAAGCCAGTTAAGCTTGTAAAGGTGGTTCTTTTGAGTGTAAAATATTGGGATCGTAGTGCAGGTTAACTAGTGTAGTGGTCAGTCGTGTATCACCAAACTTATCAGCCTCGATCAAAATCTCGAAGGATGTAAAATAATCTCATCCTCATCATCTTGGCTCTAGCCAATGCGCTGGCGTCTGCACAGAACATACTCTGTAGGTAGACCCCAATAGCTATCTTTACACTGACAGTAGGAGTGTTGGTGGCGACTTGGGTCGGCTCAAGCGGCATGATGGCTATCATTGGCTGCTCGTGACCCGTGTTCTACTGCCGTCAATCAATATCTTTCCAAGATGTCAAGTTTTGCCGCATTTAGTGAGTGTTCAGCCGAGGTCCACAGATACTAAATCGGAACGTCCAATCGAGCAAACATACAGTAACTTGCCAAGTACTAGCCTTGCTATCTAGTACCCATGCGATGGGAGACCTTCCTTTCTCGGAGTGGCTGTTTTTCGCCCATTCCTTCAGTCGCATGGAGGTAGCTAGAGTACGTGTAGATAGTTTGATCCGACAAGTCTTCTGGGAATGTTCGCAATCCGGCGCGCCTTAATTTTGGATGGCGAGGTTGGCTACCAGTTTACCTAGACAGCAGGTACAACAGCTGCTGTGGTAGGCAATCTTTCCGGGGCTCTTGGCCCTTCACAGAATAGTATATACCGATATATCCACCGCCAAGCCCCCTAGTACTGTTCGCCTCTGTCCCAGGGGAATTGTTCTGGAAGACGAGCATCATGATGCTGGTGATGGAAATGTAGTGCAGCTGAATATGCAGCGTAGGGAATACCCGAGTTGACCCCGTCTGTACCAGTGGAGCTTGAACTGTGGTTGGGTAGCACTTACGGCAGACTGCAGATTCAGCGTACACACTAATGCATGATAGGTATCGCCACTAACTGGAAGAGTGTAATTACAAATTCCCTTTGTTCTTCCCCGCGTTTGCTGGCGCCAGAAGATACCTTTCTTATATGTGAGCTGGTGGTCATTGACTGCATTTGTCTCTCAAGTCGGCAATAAGCTTGGCTAACTTGCTGATGAGAATTGGATAATATAGGCCCTGTTGTCTTCTTCGTTATTATTAATAGTAGTCCTGCTATTTTCGCATCGGAGCCGGGTACGATTGTAGCCATAGTATACCCGTACTGGGAAAATCATACTAACGGCGACCACCGTTCGTTTTAGCGGATCGATCTAATCTTGTAGGTCTTGGGAGGTCTTGGAGGTCCGGAGAATTGGCCTGTGAATCCAGCCGTTATCTTTCATCCTAGACGAGACAGAGCTTAGGCTAGCGGGGGTGGGCTATAAGCTATTACTAGTCGAGGACAGGACCTCCGTTCGTATCTCTTGTCGTATGCACCACGTGTAGGCGACCCTTTTATTCCATAGTAGGTAGTGTATGGCCTTGTTGCGTGAGACGTAACTGTACCTACCTAGAAAGATTAGGTGGTTTCCAGAAGACATAATCGTCTCGCCAAGCTTCGAGGAGTTGTGCAGAATATCGTGGGCCTCCATGACAGAGGGACATCGCAGGACCACATAGGCTACCAGTATAGCCTATCATCCGGAGGGTAATGACAATGAGACAGGCGAGACAGGGTCTGGACAAGCTGGGAAGGGCGCCTGGCCATGAAATTTTGGTAATCTGTATGCATGCTTGTGGTATACTGAGGCAGTGTTTGTTCCATGCAAACATGCCTCTGTGGCACAATGTGCCACGAGAAAAGTATCACCGACGATCTTATCTCTACAGCTACAAACCCATCAATTTGGGTGCATCCACCAAGTGTTAAGCGGCGCGTCTGGGCGCAATACCGTTCCTTTGTCCCCCAAACCTTCCTGGGAAGGCGAGGAGGTCGTTTGGGGGTCTAGGTACAGAGTAGCTGTGAACGCCTCTTTGGTCTGTATCTCTGCCTTCCTAATGCGGATCGGATCTTGGGTTCTCGACCGATGGACCGAAGCACAACCAGACTGATAGTGTGCTGTCGGCTCTCGTTGGTTTAGTGGACATTGCACTAGCTCACTAGTACAAACATTGAGCCGGTCCCTTGGATGCCACACCCTTGCCACTGTCTCAATGTAAGGTTTCTCTTTGAGTACAATGTGTGCAGTTACTTTGCATGGCGACTGGGGGACCCCGTCGACTATGGTATATGGTCTACCACACTGCGTTGCTCGCTGTAGCTCATTGAAAGGACATGTCTAGGTATATATGAACCCAGCTGCTCCCTCCCGCCATGCTTGTCCTGGTCGCTCATCTCTCTTTTCGAAATTTATTTTGATATCGACAGCCTCTCCACACTCATCGTGTCCGCAGGTCGCGAAGGAGATCGGCCTTTGGTCAGACATTCATCATCATGTCTACAACTGAGGTGCGCGAGGCCCATGTGCCCGAGGCGTCGGCTGTGACCGGCCCTACAGAGATGCAGGTCGACGAGAAGTATGATGACCTCAAGGTCGATGAGAAGGAGGTTGACGAGGAGCTCGACCTCTACGTGCCTCTCAAGATGGACCCCAACATTCCTCCCGAAGACAACCCCCTGACTGCCCGCGCCGTTGTCGTCGGTATCCTGCTCGGCGCCCTCGTCAATGCGTCGAATCTGTATCTTGGTATGTTGCATGCATATACACGCACACGACCATCGGGTCGCCAGACTGCGCGCCTGTATTCGTATGCTTTGGACCCAACACTAACCCGCGCTCAGGTCTGAAGACTGGTTTTACCTTCTCGGCTAATATCTTCGGATCCATTTTTGGGTACGGCATCGTCAAGCTCTTGTCGAAGAACTGTCACAACTGGCCTATCCTTGGTGGTAGCTTCGGTCCCCAGGAGAACTCCATTATCCAAGCCGCAGCCACCGGCTCTGGTGGTATCGCCGGTATCTTCGTCGCCGGTATCCCCGCCATCTACCGACTGCACGCCATTGAAGGTACACCTCGGGAGAACTTTGGTCCTCTGATCACCATTACTCTTGTGTGCTCCTTCTTTGGTCTGTTCTTCGTTACACCGCTCCGCAAGTTCTTCATCATTCGTGTGGCTCGCGAATTGAAGTTGCTTTTCCCTACCCCCACAGCCGTGGCTCTGACCATACGATCGATGCACGCTGGTGCCGCGGGTGCCCAGGAAGCCATCAGTAAACTCAAGGCACTTTCCCTGGCATTCAGTGCCGCTCTCATCCAGCGCGTGGCTTCTTATTATGCCATTGGTATCCTCTACGATTGGCACCCGTTCACCTGGATCCATATCTGGTCAAAGGGAACGTCATGGGCCTTGAACATAGAATCGTGGGGTTGGTACTGGGAATGGACTCCGGCCTTCATTGGCAGCGGTATCCTGATCGGTCTCAACGCGGCCATCTCCCTGTTTGCCGGCGCCGTCCTGGCCTGGGGTATTATCGGCCCCGTGCTTGTGCACTATGGCGAGTGCATTGGCAAGCAACTCTACCCAGATGAGCCATACTGGTCTTCTCTATACACGTTCGCATCACTTAGCAACCTTGGTCACGAAACCCCCAGCCCGCGATACTGGCTTCTGTGGCCCGGTGTATTGATCATGGTGGCCACTTCGATCGCTGAACTGCTAGTCCAGTACAAGGTTCTTGCGCACGCTGGTAAAGCGGCCTGGAAAGCCATCTGTGGCGGCTTGAACGACTTGAAGGTTAAGCTTGGGGGCCAGCCCTCTGCTTACCTCGAGGCTCAGGCCAGCAAATATGCGGATGACCCCAACATGGTTAAAGACTCTGCTCGGATCGAGGATCAGGTACCCATGTGGCAATGGATGCTCGGTCTCGTTGCCAGCATTGTGGTAGCCATTATCGTTTTCCACTACCAATGGGGCATGAACCCTGGATTGACCATTCTGGCCTGTCTGCTCGGTTTCCTGTTCTCGTTCTTGGCCATTCAGATCGGTGCCGTGACGGACCAGACGCCCCTGACGGCGGCGTCCAAGGCCAGTCAGCTTGTCTTCGGTGCCGCTACGTCAGGCAAGGGTTACTCGATTGTAGACGCACAGAGAATCAACCTCGTTGCTGGTGGTCTCGCCTCAGGTGCTGCTGATGTAGGCAACGCGCTGACATCTGATTTCCGTACCGGCTTCCTGCTCAGCACGCCCCCCAACAAGCAGTGGTATGCCCAGTCGATGGGCACTCTCATCAGCGTGTTCCTGGCGCCCGGTCTTTTCGTTCTCTTTACCACAGCCTACCCCTGCATTCTCGACGGCGAGGCCGAGCACTGCCCGTTCGGCGTACCCTCGGTGGCCGCCTGGGCTGCCGTCGCGCAGGCTGTCACGGACCCGGCTGTCCACATCCCGTGGAGCTCCGGCATTTTCTCCATCGTCATGGCGGTTGTGTGCGTGGCGCAGGTGGTGGTCCGGCACTTCTACCTGGTGGGCGAGCGTGAGTGGGTGCGCAACTACCTGCCCAACTGGGGTGCCATTGCTCTGTCGTTCGTGTTGCCCAGCCCCGTATTCACGACGGCCTCGCTCTTCGGCGCTCTGCTGGCCTTTGCGTGGAGGAAGTGGAAGTTGTCGTCGTTCGAGCTGTACGGCTATGCCGTGGCTGCAGGCTTCATCGCTGGCGAGGGCCTGGGCGGTGTCGTGGGCGCCATCCTCCAGATCGCCGGCGTGTCGGGCGACGTCCTGGGCACCAACGTCGGCTGCCCGGCCAACGAATGCTAAAGCAGCAGATGGAGAGTGAGAGGAGGGCTTATGATGGATGGATGAGGCATGCTATACCCCTGTTACGGCGAGCGATATAATAATGTTTGCACCTTATATATAAAATACCACATCTCCTGATCGAGATACTTCCAGTCATGTTCTGCCGTGCATTGTTCGTGTCTAGTTCCCCGTGTATGTACGCATTATGTTGACTCTTAATCCAGTCGCGACCGAAGAGTTAGTTGTCGTGCTGAGACGCGGAGACATGATAAAATGACGAAGGTGCTGAGAAGATTTGAGATGCTGTTGCATCAACAACAGACTACCGTTGTCGAAAGTGTACGGCCTTGAGGAAACCATCCAGGCAAGTTGACTTGCTATTGGAGATGAATACCTATCCCGGCGTGTCCGGCGCCAGACATTTGCCTTTTCTCTCTCTCGAAACGGATATTGATCAATGAGCTAGCAGACCTAAACGAAATATAGATGTGGTGACGTGAAAGGTAGTTAGAAGCTGACCTTTCCTATTGCTCGGTAAGCAAGGCCGATGGATTCAATTACATAAGGACTATCACAGTCCCTGAAGAATCGGGCGCCGAGAGACTCTGTGTGTGTTGTATGCGTAGAAGAGAGCATGAGAATCGAAGGTATAGTTACAGCCATGTAAGATGAGGAGGTGTATATATGTCTATGTGCAAAGAACCAAAAATATGATTTTATTCCGACATTGGGATATTACTGGCAGTTACAACCGTACCTTTGGTACCTAGGTAACTGCTTGAATTCCGAAGCTACGATCATTGAAGACTTACAGGCAGTCGGAGAAGGAATATTGCCTGATCGGGCAAGAAGAGAGCGTGAGAGTGTGGGGGCCACTTAGATGGCGTGCTTACAGTGCCCACAGTGTTCACATCTGGTGGGGTAGTACCTCCGCTGCCCTTAGACATGGTACAATTACAGGGTAGGTGGTACACAAGGCCTTACCTAAGACTGCCCCACTCCCACATGGCGCGTCGATTCAAGACGCGGTACCGATGCTGTTCGGCCTCTTGTACTCATTAACAATTGTTCACCGTTCTTCGACACTCTTTCCACAGCAGTACCCCTCCACCAGCGTCGATAACTTTGCTTGGACATCTACCCAGTCCATTTTCGCCGACAGTGGGAGATTAGTCGGCACGCCACATCTCGATGTACCATGCTTTGATGGTCCTTGGCTGCGAAGTCGGGCAGAGCCGCGGTCGGGGGCCCCCTGCACCCACGGCAGCAAGCTGACGAGCATGCCACCCATCCAGAATACCTTCTGCATCATTCCCGACGCGCCCTCCGCCATCAACGCCAACCATCATGGCGGCAGTGGCGGCGACAGCGCCAGCGCTCGGCTGGGCAGACCCCCCATGACCACGAAGCAGGTCAAGAAGGCCTATCAGAAGGCCAACAAGGGGCCCAAGCTATCCAAGGCCGAGCAACGTCGCCAAGAGCTGTTCGAGCAGGACCGTATTCGTAAAGAGTTCGAGAAGGAGAAGAACCAGGCCCGTGCCAGGGCTGCCCGCGACAAGAAGAGAGAGAAAGAGGAGCGGGAGCGTGCCGAGAGGAAGAAGAAAGGCCTGCCCCTCGTCGATGTCAGAGCCTCCCAGGACACCATCGCTCGCTTTGTTAGAGCCAAGCCGAAGAGCCAGAGGGGACCTAGCGCATCGCCGTCGCTGGTTGTGGGAGGATGCGAGGAGGAGAAGGGATGTTCGAGTGCTTCTCCAAGGCACGATGGTGCTGGGGTTTCGGGCCAGCTTCAACAATTGGACGATTCCAACAAGGAGAATGTAAAGCCTCACGACGACTTTGAGAACCGCAGTACCCGATGTGATGGGTTTTCTATCATAGAGCACGCGGAACCCCTGAACAAGAAACGCAAAATCGATGTGCTAGAGAAAGAAGGACACGAGACCCCTTTCTTCACAGGCAATGGAGTTGCTTCGCCTTCACCGAAGTCCCATCGAAAAGCATCTATATCTGACGGCCAAGTGAAAGCGACCTCTTCTACCAATGCGGAAAAAGGAGGGCTAAATCTCGACGATAGCTTCTCGACTATCGAATTCAGCGAAGATGATCTCCTTGATGACTTGCTTCGCGAAACGGAGAATGTACATAGTGCCCGGAAGGCATCAGATAATAGGATATCTGGCCCGAAACAAGGCCAGGATCGACCAACTGAATCTGTCCCACCTAAACTACCTGAAAATGAAGGCCACATGCCATCACCCAAGAAACTCAAGAAATTGCCTGGCCAATCGCGAACAGTAGGGGCATCAGAGTCATTGACATCTTCCAGCCATGTGACCCCCACGCTCGGACCTACTCCTGATGCCATGGTAAAGACGCCATGTCGGAGCTCGACCGCTGGACAAGCAAAGCGAGTGACGCCACCTCAGCCTGTTGTGCCGCCGGCCCCAAGTGCACGGAAACCGCAGCCAACTGCTCCAAGCTCGCGATCTTTTCGTCATCCTAGAACGCCTATGGCACCTCCTCCTGCTCCGCCAAAGTTTAGGCCTTCTCATCAGACTCCTGTTAATCATCCTAGGGTGCCTCAGTTTTTGAAGCCCCCTCTGCCTTCTCCTCGCACACCCGCTGGGAGACCATGTCACTCTCGCATAACAAAACTGGAACAGGTCCAGGAAAACATGCCGCCACCAAGTACGCAGTTATTCATTCTTAGTCATCTGGATGACTTTCTCCCCAGTCCATCCCAAGAAGTGCGCGAGATCTTTGAAGAGCCACCGAGGGAGAAACATACTGGGAGTAAAAATGAAGCTCAATGGACAGGTATAAATACTGCCCGCAAACCTCCCAAGCCGAGTTCACATCACTCAAAAATGTCAACTGCATCCTACAATAGAAGTGCATCCACTACACTATCCGCCAACCCAGCTGGATCTTCTCACATCCAACAGATCCCTAAGCACTCCGAAACTCAAGCAGTCGCACCCCAGCCATTCGTTAAACCTATGCCTCAAAATACAGCGACTGCTTACGACATGCCTTTTTTCTCTACACAGGACATCTTACTCTCCTCTCAGGATGTCAAAGACATCGAAGAGGACTCTCAATCGGCACCAATAGCTCAACCTCCTGCTTCTACACCCCCGGAAGACTGCGCCAAATCAAAAAAATCGCAAGAACGGCCGCGGCGTTCTCCGAAACCATTTTTCACCTCGTCTTTTAGCGAGATGCGTTACAAGTATCTCATGGAGCGAAGCAGAACAGCAGCGTGGGAAGGTCCCAGCGCCCGGCAGAAAGCGCGCGAAGAATTGGACAAGCTTCAGGCATTAGAGGACGAACGACTTGCGGCGCTTCTCGCTCAGCCTAACGAAGAAGAAGCTGAAAGAGAGAAGGAACAGGAAGGGGATGATACTGCCGGAAGCTCCGCTGCCAAGCCAGAGATAACCAGGAAAGCATCACCAAAAGGTCAATTACGAAGCACGCCTACACCCAAGGTTCAGGCATCTCCTCCCGCCGGTCTTCACTCGTCAGGTCGGAGTGCGCGGAGCTCGATACCCAGTTCAGGCTCGATTCCCGACGGCGCCGTACCAAATCGCGCGTCCAAGTCACACCGTCCGCAACCATCCAAATCAGGCAGCAATAGTAGCAGCAAGATATCCCAGCGTCCTCCTACTCGGCCAAAATCCTCGTATGACGCGATGCTGGAACTACTCGCGGCCAAGGGATCCGCGCCGCCGCCGCCGCAGGGGGAGAAACAGAAGCCAGACGCACCACCCGACGGGGGTAAAGGGGGTGCTGGTCGAACCGAACAAGACATAGACAGGAACAGTAAAACAACTGGAGATCCATACGAGAGAACGATGGCGGTCTCTGCGTCGCAGGAGACGGACTACGACTGTGGCGAGGAATGGGACGATGACGATTTACTATGCGACATGTTATGATACGAACGAACAAACGAACGAACGAGTACGGGGTTAGGTCGGTGTTCAAATGATTGAGACAATTGTCTTCATTCAAACAAACGAACAGATAGACGAACGAACGAACGAACGAACAAAGGGGCATAGGTGTTAACCGGCTTGTGCTTGACTGATTGATTGATTCACACACTGGGTTTGGCGTAGCAGGCATGCATGGTACGGTATGGCATGACATGGTGTAGCTAGCATATGGTATGGAAGAGGGGTCGGGTCGGTCGGTTCATACATAGAATGGAAAAGCATAGCATAGCGTACCTAGAGTTCGGGATTCGTTCGGAGTTCTGCTTAATATGAATAAATGAATGAAGCACATGAATGAGTTTTCTGATTGGGTTTGCAGTGTAGCTGTGGCTGGGACGCTGGATGATACTACCTACCTAGGTAGGACCTAGGTAGTGAGATTGCGGCTGGTACTTTGAAGATGCTTGAGTAAATGGGGGATGATGATGGAAGCATGTCAGATCACATATCTAACAGTTACAGACTTAAATGAATTAAATGAATTAAATCAGAAAAAATTACCTAAAAATAATGTCAGCACCGGTTCTCCTGCAGTTGGTTTTATACAGCCAATTGTTGTATACGGTCAATTAATTATTTGATTATAACCTATTCTCGTGTTCTGATCCAGGTATTCCATTCATACAACGACGCAACTAATCCATCCTAACAAAGGGAATGCAAGAAACGATGGGTATGGTAAAAGAGCAGAAACGACAGCTATTACCACTCTCCCACACCTTAATTTGGTATCATATTTGTAAGTCCATTCCATTCCATGAGAGCAACTTCCATTTTTCAGCTCCCCGTTTTGAATTTCTTTCCCCAGTTTCTCGCCGACTGAGCAGTATTTGTCTTAGCCGTATCATTCATCATAAGTTGTCTAGATAGAGACGGTTGGACCGGTAGGCGCAGTAGTAACAGGCTTGTTAAGGTTGCCATTGTTAAACTGGCCGTTCGTCATCGTAGTCGCGTGTCCGTTGGTGTATCCACCCGACGTTGTGCCGGTGGGATGCGCACCACCATTCGTGGTGTGCGGCTTACGAGTCACCTGAGGAGCGGCGGGGATATCACTGCTCTTACCCGAGCTGCCAATGGAGAAGACGGGGCTCTCCCACTTCTCTCCCTTGCGGGCAAGCTCCCTGAACTCGGTTGCCTTGGAGCTGATACCGCCAGGCAAGTGGATGTTCTGGAACATGCTCTCTTCCTTGGTCACGGCAACATTCACCTTCTTGTCGGCGGCCTTGGCGGCCAGCTCTTGAGCCTTCTGCTTGCTCTTCAGGATCTGCTTCTGAGCAGCGTCGACGTAGCGGCGGTAGATGTTGGGTGCGTTCTGGGGGTCAGCACGCGCCTCTTCGAGTGCGCGGTCGGCCTCTTGCTTGATAAGATAGAGCAGCTGATCCATCTGGTTGAACTTATCCTTGATTTGTTTCTCTGCAACCTTCTGCACCGCGGGACGCATGACCTTGAGCAACAGTGGCTTGAAGAGACCAAACAATAGCTTGTGTTGCGATTTGACGAGCTTGACTTTCAGGTTCTTGACGTTCACGTCTACTTTGTCAATCTTGAAGAAATGTTGCTGGTCCTTAGGGTCTGCACTCGACAACTTCATCCGGAAAGAGAAGCCCTCGCCGCCTAGGAAAAGGTTGGCAACACCCTGATCGGTGATAGCCGGGAAACCTTCCTTGCGCTTGATGTAGTAGCTCACGTCGCGCAGATCCATCTGCACGCCGCTGACCTTGATATCGATCGAGTTCTTGCGGCGACTGGGATTCTTCTTGCGACCCCAGCTCCAGAAGTTGTCACTAGCAATCTCGAATACGTTGGGCATGAAGTTGTCGCTCTCGAGC
Source organism: Xylaria sp. FL0043 (assembly GCA_022578865.1). Classification (NCBI taxonomy): domain Eukaryota; kingdom Fungi; phylum Ascomycota; class Sordariomycetes; order Xylariales; family Xylariaceae; genus Xylaria; species Xylaria sp. FL0043. The sequence continues at coordinate 46,425 of MU397358.1, read as the reverse complement.
ACAAGATTCTCAACGATAGCATCGATCTGGTGATCAGAGAACTCAATGCGAGGAACTGGGATATATGCCACGTTCTCGAACGTCGCGGGGAGAATAACTTCAGTCAGGTCCTTGATAAGATGGGGCTTGAACGTGGGCTTGCCGTTTTCATCATTACCCAAGTGCTGGAATAGTTTCTGCACAGAAGCAGCAAAGGCCTTATTCTGAGGATCCTCGTCGAATTGGTTGGCTAGGAACTTGACCTCGTCAATGATGCGGTTGGTGTGTCCTCTATACCTATCGCGGAGGAGATAGTTGCCGTGATCATACAACTCGTGCCACCGCTGGTTGCACTCCTCTTGCATAATGTAACCTTGCTGTTGGAGGCACTTGCGAATGTAGCTGTCCATAGACTTGAACCAGTTCCGCAACTCAGGATCCTCATCAGCGTCTTTGTAGAGCTGGTTGATGGAGGCCCACAGGTCGTCGGTGGATGTACCGTTGGCGAATCTCTCGATAAGAACCTGCGGATTAAAATGTCAGTGTTGATTGAGGCACAGAAATTCACCGTTTTATCACTTACCTTTAAATCGGCCTCAGCTGCGGCAAAGGCGGATCTGGTCTGCTTAACAGTACCGGTTCCGCCAGATGTCAAGGCCCTACCATGCTTGCCGTATTGCTCGGCCAAATCCAGCAAAGTGGTGATGGCTTGGTTGTAATCGGGGTGGCCCTGGCACTCGAGAACCATTTTCTGCGGCTATCCGTTAGCCTCAATATATCAGGCGAGAGGATACAATCGGACTTACCTTGAGTCGCCAAACCGTCTGGTCACGGCGCTCCTGGGGCACCTTCTTGTTCAGGTACTCTCTGGCGCGGCGGCGGTATTCAGCCGCGGCATTCTTGGCTGCCTCGCGGTCCTCGTCGGAAATGTTGGCATCAATATTTTCCGAGGCCACGCCCGAGGCCGTTTGAGCTCCTGCCTGAGGATCCAGAGAACCGTCAGGTTGGCGGGCTCCCTCGAGGGTGGTATTGGCGGCGTCCTTTGCGTCCTCTGTGGGAGCCTTCTTGTAGACGCTTTGCAGCTGGGACCTGACGTTCTCTTTTGACAAATCCGGGGCTTCGTGCCAAGTGTTGTCGTCGGCGGGCATGTCGATCTGGGTCAGTTTATCTTCCGATGGCCTTACTTTGCTGGCAGTGTTTGCGGCGGCATCACCAGCAATATCACGGATGAGAATACCAGCATCGCTCACTAAGGACGCACTCAGTATTAGAGACCGTCTCACTACAATTTAGGCAATTGGGGTAACTCACGTAGCTTTCGGAACTGGCCATTCGTAATGAGTAAAGTGCCCAGCGTCCTCAATCCTTCGAGGGCCTTGTCACCGTGTTGCTTAGCCTCCTCCTTGGAAACGGGAGTATTGGGCGTGGCGACAGAGGCGGCATCAAACTGCTGGGTCTGCCAGATGAAATCTTGGATCAAGTTTCCCTCGTTTTTCGATAACAGCAGCTTTTGGGCGTGCTTGACGACATCGACGAACTCTGCTACCAGTTCCCGACCTTCTGCCGACAGCCTCTTGGAAGGGTTGGACAGAGCCCTGCTGTTGATGAAGCTGTTCAGGGCAACATCGATCTGCTCGTTCTACATGGCAATGAGACGGTAAGCGTCAATTCAGGCACGTGGTGAAAGGTAGATGGTGAGATGATGAGCGGAGAACTTGAACTTACTGATGGTACTTTGCCCAATTGGAAAGCGTTGAAGATGCCGTACAACTGCAATTTGCGGTTGATGTCGGCCTCTTTCTGCTTATTGTCGGTGGGTTTGTTAACCGTCGCCATGGCTTCTGTCGGGCTGGCCCGTGTAGTTACTGATTATAGCAGGGTATAAGAAAGTAGAGGGAGGGATGAGGGGATGGCACGGCACGGCAATGCACGAGATTGTAGGTCAGAGTGTGAGAGTGTGAGTGTGAGTGTGAAGTATCGTATCGAGTATCGGTGATTATGGTTTGTCGTAGGGTATCACAAAATGACGAGATGATTAAACGCGCGTGGGTATACTAGGAAATGGGGTATATTGAGAGAGAGAAATGATTCGTAAGCCTTCAGTCCCGAATTCGATGCTGAGGGTAAGAGTCTTGTTTTTAGAGTTTGAGATCAAGGGAGAACAGAGTTCGCGTCGAGTTGCAGACGAGAATAAATAAAGGGGGGTTTATAGCTGTAGCTTGAGTTCTTCTGTTCTTCCCACAGCGGGCAAGTGCATGTGGGCTTTCGTGGTTGGCAACTGTATCGCCCAATGGGTTCGCAGGTATTCCACGGCCGTGGCCTCTAGGGGAAAGAACCTCCCGATAGAGGGATCGGTACTTTGAGTTTCGCTAATGATGCAGGTTGGACCTCAGCGCAAGCTTGAGCGGCTCGCTGCACCCGTGGCTAATGATGACGCGAAACAGTCCAAGGTCGTCGACGTCATCGGCGTGCGACGCACATAAAGCCGCCAAGTAACACACCACTAACACGCCGACTAACACAAAGCACCCGGAAACACCACCAAAAAGAGCACGGCAGCTTGGCTCGCTAGACTCGCTAGGCCTAGATCGGCCATTTCAGTGGCCATCGATACTGTCATCTTGACCAAAGCAGAGAGACCTGATACTAGGCACAGCGTCATCCTTTCCCATGCATACCTGCAATTAAGTTGGTTGCTAACCATGTTGCCACCTAGATGATTTTTGATAGCTACACAAATTAGCATCGCAAGAAACGTTCGGGCCAAAAGGGTTAACCAGAAACATGTCTTCAAAGCATGTCTCTCTCTCTCTCTTTTAAGTTTCCCTTTTGCGAGTTTCTACTAAAACCAAGTGTTACTTTGTATACTGCCACACTTCATACCGTGCCGGAGCCGTCTTGCACCTTTATATAATGAGGAGTCGGGGTCCTCAATATCAGAGTGAAAATGCCAGATGGACTGTCAACTGTCAAAGTTGCCCTCTCGTAGTAGCAGCGGCGAGGATAGGTAGGTCTCTTGGTCGATCCGACCTATCATTTACACTACAGTAGCTTGCTCGTGTTTGTTTCCATGCTTGTTTCCATGTCGTTACGTCAACAGCTCTAGATATGCAGCAAGGTCCCCACGTTAGCTATCTCGCCTACATAAGTAGCTATGTACCTAGGTAACTGTTACTACCGCTGCCCAAATTACTACCGGCGCACCATTCCCTGTTGTACAAATTAGATATCTACATCATACGATGAATACGCAGTGGGCCAGTGATTGTGATCATAGCCTACGCACTTTTAACACTCCGCGAAAATATCCAGTGTCTCGCCACATATCTTACACCACGCAGCGCAGAGTGGTAGAGTAGACCCAAGGATGGAAACTATTGTTTAGCTAACAAGTATTGGGTACCTCTTAGTTTAAGCCCCACTTTCCGCATTCGGTATTCAATGACGTTAACATCTCTTAAGACGCGACAGATCTGGACAGGTTCTAAAGGCAGTTCCCTGTTCGCAAAAAATAACTACATACATGCTCTAGCCGCTGGGATTGTGTGTGGTTAATTAGACTGCTAAAGATATTATTGCGATAGTATATATCCGTACTGTTTCCGTAGGGATTAAGAAGTTGTAAAAGCGGTTATTAAATTCTGATATAGACATTGAGCCGCGATTCTGGATTCGGTATCTAGTACATTAATCACAGTTTATAGAGGACCCTGTCGTGTTGGTCGTTAAGGCATAAGTCAACATGGCTATCTGGACATGCCCGGCCTGGGGCCAGCTTGGAAGAATACGAAAAATTTTAAGAAATTTTCGAGCTTGAGATTTCATTGAGACTCCTCACGCGACCTCTTGTAGACGACACTTGAATACCGTATTAGCCCTTTTCTATTGGAATCACGCCGTTAGAATATTGGCTTGGCTGTTAGCCATATGGCGCTTTTTGCCTAATAAAATAACTAGTTTGTGTGATCCGTACTTAAGTTTTCCACGGGTCGGAAGTTATTGCGCATTGTTTCGTGGCGTTTTATCCTTCAAATATCACCAGTTATCCACCTTTAGGGCAATATTCTAACGGCGTTGATTCCAATAGAAAAGGGCTAATACGGTACATTGCACTTGTGCTGCGGCCGGCCGGCCTAGGCCGTAACCGTCATCAACTCCACAACGTGGCGGCTGCCATCAAGATCGCATGGCCAAAAAGGGTTTAGTGTGCGTGCCTAAGCAGGTAGCTCTATTGGGCGATATTCTTCATGCAGTTCGTACAAACAAGGATGTGCAGGGTTGGTCGGTCCAGACTCATCTACCGTATGCCACCACATATCACCAAAATATACTACTTTTTAAAAAAATGAATCAAGGGAACAAATCAGGGGAAAAGAAAATAATACCCTTAAAGAATAAGCCTTTAAGTATCTAATGTAATTCTTTTGATTTTCTCATTGCTCCTGTTTTCTTAGCTGTTTGGCTGGCGCCTGAAGAAGTAGTGCTTTTCGTGTTGTATATGGGATGGGTCCTTTTGTTGGGCCGAGCCTGGACGTGTGAGAAACCTCATTGGCGTGCCTTTGAATTCCTGAATGAGCTTACTTTTAGCTTAATTGAGTCTTGCATGAAAGCTGAGTGGTTACACAGGACCGGTTCCTCCTTAGTCTCGCCCTAATTATGTAATTATACTTGGAATAGGCATGAGACACGAGTGGACATACTATTAGCTACTAGTACTGGTATCGTGAATTACAGTAGTGCCTCAGAAACGTAGAGAGTGTTGTAAGTGAGGCTGAAAAGGGCGTATTAGCGACTTAATGGCTAGGCCAGTTTGCAGGGTAGATAATGAGGGCTTCAAGTGATACTGAACTACGAATACAAGTTGAAGAATTTGGTGAAATGAAGTGTGTTCATTTTATTTGATCGCCGGAACCCCTAATACTTTGAATCTCTCCGGCTGTCCATAAGAATCTGCCGAGCGCTTTCGTATCTGGCTCACTTGAATACATATACACAGCTTCCCAAGATACGCGTTTTAGTTATTTCTGTGTCGAGTAATTAGTACATAATATGACCGTGACATAAGCCGCCGGATCGTCGACCAAACGGGTGCGAGTGGCGTTCAGAAAGTTCTACTCGTATTACATGTGAGATTGTCAGGTGGTTTCGCAACACTGAGGTGTATACCCAGGTACCTAGTAGGCTTCGTCTATAAATTCAAGCTATCCCCCCCCCTTCCCCCATCCCCCCCCTGACTACCTCCTGGTTGAAGGGGCGCTGCCTTCATACCTCCTCGCGCTGGGGACTTTGCTGGGAATGACAAGGGCAGTGCCGGGACTAGATCTTTCTCGTCCTCATCTTCCAGCTCGCGCTGGGGACTTTGCTGAGATTGATGAGGGCAGTGCCGGGACTATATCTTTCTCGTCCTCGTCTTCTAGCTGGCCTGCCCTTCCCTCAGACGGATCCTCCGGCCGTTCTTTCGTTATGTATTGGGAATGGGGCCTAGGGTGGCCAAGAGTCCATTATACCTTCTTCATGGCTGTCGACTCCTTTTTACCGACCTACTATGTTGACTGCTGCGCAGGCTATTCCATTCACTTTGTGATAGATATCTGTGGGAGCATCTGATCGAAGAGGGAGCGACAAGCTCCGGCCTCAGTCCATCGTGGGTTTTATCATGGCCGGTACCTACGCCAAGCTTTCCCAGCCTCATTCTCGATGACATGATACACATTGTACGTCGGTAATGAGCCGAGCATAACGTATCCCGAGACAAGACTGGGAACACCGGAAAGAAATAGCATCATGATGTTCCGAAGGTGTGGTTGCACGTGCGAAGATTAAGAATCCAACCATGCCCTCTATTACTTTACACCAGAGTAGTGTCGCTTACGCGCTCTCTTTTGTGGCACGGTAGTAAATATTCAACAGTTACACTTAAACTGTTATGCTGTAATGAGTAGAAATGGTCTTTTCGTTGGTGGAACAATGTATTATACACATTATCAATCGGTACGCGACTTAGTCTATAGCTTGCTGATTGAATAGTGTAACAGTAATAAAACTTATATACGCAGGGAGGTCGGGTGTGCTAATATCTATGAGGTGCATCTCCATAGGGCATACGTCTCTATTAGTGAAAATCGAGGAGAAACGAGTGTGTGAAAACGTGGAGTAGACGACGGTATGGGCGAGGAGTTGACGAGGATGTGAACGAGGGGTTGCTGATGGTATGGACGAGGAGAAACTGCTTCCGTTGGTAGAGTATCTGTGGTTTAGGGACTGTCCTAATGGATATTCTTCAAGAGCACTAGGAACTAGCCGAATGCCTGCGTTTGCTGCATATGTGCGAATCTATTTATATATATAGTTCCTCACTCGCAGTAAGTAGCAAGGTTGTGGTGTTGAGTAAGTAGTCAGTAATTTGAGTTCCAGCTCGCTTTCTCATGGACTCAAACCAACGATTGGGAGATCCGTATGCGCTGTACCGCCCGCACTTACATTCGACATACGTGGTCTGAAAAAGTCATAATCATACACTGGGTCGGCCGACCGAGTTTGTACAGCACACTCAAGCGCAGGGAGAATCCAGGCGAAGGGGTCGAAATAAATCAGTTACCGGAGATTGGGCTGAAGTTACACAAGCCGAGGGATCAACTTGTTTTTCGAATACTCGCGTCGAGCTAGCGCTTTATCTTGCCATCCCGACATTATTACATTCGCTTTCGTCTAGACTCTTCTCGCACGCAGTCTCTCCCACAACAGAAAGCCCTCGAGGGACTAATTTCGCATCTTCGATCCGATCTTACCAACAGCATCAGTTAGAGCGGGAGAAGAGCAGATGATGCATTAGTCGTAGTTCAGTGCTCAGAAGGGTAGCTCTCTAAAGCTCGCTCTGTCTTGTCTCCGTCGTTGACTGCTTCGTCGCGGCTTGTCTGCGTCTAGCGGACCACACCATACCTTCACCGCTCAAATAGACGCACCGGCCCTCTTCAGCTCGACGTGTGCTGACCTGCTTCAGCTGGTTATTCAGACGTCCACGAGGCGTCCGTTGGCTCCCTGTATGAAACTTGAAATCGCGATAATCGAAGACTCCATAGCCGCGCGCGGAGAAGTAGAGTTCTAAGTCCTTGCACTCTCTTGAACGCTCCTTCAAGACCCTCGTTCACAAGCCGAAGGACGACGAAACCAAGCACCTCGAAGTCAACGATGACCTGGCACGAAGCCCCTTCCTACTATGCTACCAACGAAGACCGCGACCAGAGATGTCAAAAACACGACAATCGGTCTGAAAGCCGGCAACAGTCCTCTGTGCCGCATGAGCGGGTTCAGGGTTCCACAGGACAACTAGAACCCTTCGCATCATCTCCGCGAGATAAAGACTACATGGAGCGCGACGATCTCATCGCCCAGCTCGTTCGGGAGCGACATCATTACGTGGAAGCGCTCCGGTTCCTGGGCTTCGAATACCTGACCGCCGAGGCGATAGTGCGGCGCTGGATCACGCTTAAAATGGACGCGGCAGCGGGGGGACCTTATGATCTCTTGGGCGTCGCGCTCGCCGCTATAGCCGAGCTTGGCGAGACCGGAGAGCCCGACATGCGGGCCTGTCACGGTGACCCCGTAGGTCGCTGGGAGGCACCCCCGAGATGCGACTGGTTGCTCATCTTCGCCCAGATTCTCAACCAGGAGGCCCTCACGGTCATCCAGAACGGCGGGGTCTACTTCGCACCCGATTTCGCGAAGGCGAAACGGTTCGTCTATCACATGGTTCGGAGACGATGGGAGAATCTCCTGGGATCGGGGGCGGCGACACCACAAGCGGTGCCGGTGCCCATGACGGCATGTTATTGAGACTGAACATAAGGCCATTGACCCGTATGAGCCGTATAGATTGTAGGTTTCATAGGGAGCAAAGGCCGCCGAAGTTGAGCAAGCCGTATAGCCGCATAGAGGCTATAGGTGAGCCGAGGCCGTAGCAGCAGCAATATGCACTGCATCGTCCGATATGTGCCATGCGCTCAGCCATTACGAGAGAGGAGTTGTCAATGACTTGTTACTGCTTACCTGTATAGGGCTCTTGGATAACAGTGTACCTCTATCTGTCGAAACGGATCTTCGAGATAGGTATTGCGTACCTACTGTTAGTCGCTGTTAACTAAGCCTTTAAAACCCAACTGCGTCTCCTTCTTGCTAATCAAAGATATTGGTTTGTGAGACAGCTGTTTGTGATGTGTAGTTGTGATGGCAACTGGAGTCTGATATATATGATCACTGCTAATTCCTTGTAAGTTTCCATAAAAAGTGCAGATGGGTAGGTGGTGACATATATGATTGAAGTTGGGAGACAATCCACCTGGTAACACCAGAAGTGGCGATCCACATGCCAGACTGCAGGCTGCCGTTACGACCCTCTGTAACGCGCGGTACTATTCCGCGTTGCGGGGCATTTTAGCTTCACCGCCCGGCGCAAAAAATAAATTATTTGGACATTTCCATCTCCATTGAAGCTCACCCGCCAATTGGCCTTGGCCCTGGCGTAGCATATTTGTATTCCAGCCATACCTATCTCCGCCGCTTTTGTAACCAGAGAATCGTTCTTTTTTATTCTGGCACAATGGCTTCGAAGAGGAAAGCAGACGACTTCATATATACCCTGTCGGACAATGACGATATCCCCGACTACGACGAAGTAATTGAGCCAAACCCCCCGAAAAAGAAGTCGAAAAAGGCCAAGAAAGGCGCCCCGGCCGATGACGATGTCGAGGATGGCATTTGGGGCAAGAAGGAGGACGACGACGGTGCCATGGACTCCGACTTTGAGTTTGCCGAAGACAGAACGACCGACTTCAGGGCAGAGGACTTCGAGGGCTGGGGCTTTGACGGGGCGCGCAAGGCCATGAATGGCGCTGCGGTCAAAAAAGTGGTTGACGTAGACGAGATCGTCCGGAGGCGGAGGGGCAAACAGGGAAAACTTGAAGACGAACCGCAAGAACCCGAATCAGACGCCGAAGACATCGACCTTGACGACGAGGACGACGAAGTCCTGGCCGAAGATGGCTTTGGTATGGGTGCTGCATCGGAGGACGAGTCGGGAGATGAAGCTGCCGGCGAAGACGGAGAGGAAGAAGACGCTGAAATAGGGGAAGACGACGATGCAGCCTCGGACAATGACTCTGTCGCAACCCCTGTCGACCACCCGGACGATATGGAGCAATCAAATGCCACGGACAATGAGGAAGATCCGGAAGAGGCGGCTAAAAGGGAAGCATTCTTCGCCCCTGAAGATAAGAAGACGTCGGGGAAGCAGAGTGGAAAGTCGTCCTTTCAAACCATGTCGCTCTCACGCCCTATACTGCGTGGCCTGAACACTCTTGGCTTCAACACCCCTACGCCTATTCAAGCCAAGACGATACCCCTTGCGCTCGAAGGCAGGGACCTGGTCGGTGGTGCTGTGACGGGTTCGGGTAAGACAGCCGCATTCGTAGTACCCATACTCGAGCGACTGCTCTACAGACCGAATAAGATACCTACCAGTCGCGTCGTCATCCTGGCGCCCACACGAGAGCTAGCCATTCAATGTCACGCGGTCGCTACTAAGCTGGCTAGCCATACAGACATCAAATTCTGTTTAGCTGTCGGCGGTCTAAGTCTAAAGGTGCAAGAGGCAGAGCTGCGCTTGCGTCCCGATGTCATCATCGCTACGCCCGGTCGATTCATTGACCACATGCGCAACTCGGCCAGCTTTGCCCTCGACACTATCGAGATTCTCGTACTCGACGAGGCTGATCGCATGCTGGAAGACGGATTCGCCGACGAATTAAACGAGATTCTAACTACGCTGCCTAAGTCACGACAGACCATGCTCTTCTCTGCTACCATGACCTCATCCGTCGACCGGCTCATTCGTGTAGGGATGAACAGACCTGTGCGAGTAATGGTGGACTCGCAGAAGAAGACCGTCGACAAGCTCGAGCAGAAGTTTGTCCGGTTACGACCCGGGAGAGAGGAGAAGCGCATGGGGTACCTCATCCACATTTGCAAGACGCTGTACACGGAGCGTGTCATCATCTTTTTCCGGCAAAAGAAAGACGCCCATCGGGCACGCATCATCTTTGCCTTGTTCAATTTATCCTGTGCCGAACTCCACGGCAGTATGAACCAGACTCAGGTATGCTTATTTATGCTCTCTAGATAATGTACCTGATTGGTACATTTGGCTTGTCTGTCTAACACGTACCTATAGCGTATCGCAAGCGTTGAAGCATTTCGCGACGGCAAGGTAAACTTCCTCCTGGCAACCGATTTAGCTTCCCGTGGTCTCGATATCAAGGGTGTCGACACAGTCATAAACTACGAGGGCCCCCAGACCCTTGAGATTTACGTACATCGTGTCGGACGTACAGCCAGAGCAGGGCGCTCTGGTGTAGCCGTTACTCTAGCGGCGGAACCAGACCGCAAGGTCGTCAAGGCAGCCGTGAAAGCAGGGAAATCCCAAGGCGCCAAGATCAGCAGTCTCATGATCGACACCGCGGACGCCGACAAGTGGCACGCGCGCATCGAGGAACTGGAAGGCGAGATCGACGCCATCGCGCGCGAGGAGAAAGAGGAGCGCCAGCTCGCGCAGGCCGAGATGCAGATCCGCAAGGGCGAGAACATGGTGCTGCACGAGGACGAGATCAAGGGCAGGCCGAAACGCACCTGGTTCGAGACCCAGGCCGACAAGAAAGCCGCCAAGGAGGCCGGGCGCGCCGAGCTCAACGGGTACCGCGACGCGCTGAAGAAGAAAGGCGGCGGCAAGCTGAGTAATAAAGATAAGAAGAAACTTGATGCCCGGTCTGTGCGCAAGCAGGATGCCGAGGGAGGTGCTGGTGGCGAAGGACGGATGTGGAAGAAGGGCGCTGCGGAACGCGCGGGGAAAGGGGCTGTGTTGAATTTCGCTAAGGATAAATCTAAGAGTAAGAGTAAGAGTAAGAGTAAGGATAAGACGAAAACTACGAAGAAGGCTCCTGGCGGGAAGGCCTCTGCTAAGATTCCTGGGAAGGGGAGGGCGAAGGCTGGTGGGAAGAGGAGGTGATGAAATTACCTAGGTGCTGTTATGCATACTTACTCACGCTAGTATATAGCTGTAGACTAGGTGAATACCTAAGTACTGTATTAATGAAAGAAAAGGCGAAAGCAGTTGAAGGATATGTATGATATAATCCGATTGCATTTGTAACAGAAGTTTATGACTAGGTACTCTTCTTGCATATTCAAGTCAAGATCATGTTTTGCTCAAGTTCAGATTTCAGTGCTTATATATTACGCATAGGCCCGTGACACACACACGCATATATATATATATATATATATACATCTTCATCTATACACGTTATATTCTATTCATCATGTATTTCACAAAAGCAGACGATTGTTTTACAACAGGCAGGAGTGATAGGTAGGTGAGTTGAGGTTGAGAGGCCCCTTCTTATTCCCGTGTCTTTCTTCGCTTCAATCACACTAATTCTAGCATCATATCTCGTGTATTGTATCATGTTCAGCTCTCACGGTTCCCGTATCCCGAGTTCCCGCATGGCTTCCCTGACAATGCCCACGGCCTCGGCGACTACGTCCTCGCCGCGCCTCCACGTGTATAGCGGCACGCCGTGCTGCGAGAGCGTATCGTGTGCGCGCTCTAGACGGCGGCGCCAGAGCTCGACCTTTTTGTTCAGAGGCGCCTGGCTCGGGCTTGGTGGGGTTATAGTACCCGGACTGGTGTTGCTTCTTGTTACTGTAGCGTTGGGAAGAGGGTCTGAGTCGATGTCCGACTCTCCTACTCGACGTCTGCCGGGCGTTGGGCGCGGGCTCGGACCCGCCATGCTGGATGGAGTGCCGCGGCGGCGTGGAGGCGGCGGGGGCGGGGCACTGGTTGTTTTGGTTGGCTCACCGGGCTTGACGAAGCGACTCGGTGGGCTTGGGTCCGGCTCGAGTGACTGCTCCGAAGAATTGTGGATCCGGGACAGAGGGTGGAGAGGCAGGGACTTGGTCGATGACTCTGAGCCTGTATATGACCGGCGGGGGAGAGGTGGTGCCGGAGACATCTTACGTTCGTTGCGGCTGGAGTCCTTGGTGGACATGGTCGGGATTGCCTGAGCGCTTTGGAGGGCCGAGGGCTTCGCCGGCTTAGGGGGAGGCTTGCGGTCCCGCGGTTTTGTAGCTGGCGCGGCTATATTCTGTGTTTGCCCTGTGCTCGGCAAGGGGGACGCCGATTGAGTGCGCTGTATAGGTGCAATATCGTCCAAGAGGTCTATAAGGTCACCTATTTCGGGACTATCACTCCTAGATGAGGATGCGGCACGAGGGGGAAGAGCTGGTTGCCTTTTTTGGTCGTCTCTGGAACTATTCCTGGACTTTGGATCCCGACGGTTTGGCGCGACTCTGGAGATACCGCGGCCGTCACCAGTATTATATGCCGCATCAAAGTACCCTGGTTGCTCAGGTGTGGTGACATCTCGAATGAATATACCTTTAATTCGTCCAGGATTGGCGATGGCTAGCTCCGTGTATACCTCGAGGTCAGCTTCGCCGCTATCTCCCACGAGCAGGAATTTTCTCTCTGGAAAATCATTCATGATCTTCTCCAATGTGCCCTTCTTTCGTTCGGCTACAGGCTCGAAAATACCTTGAAGCATGCCGGTGTATCGTTTCAAGTGCAAGGAACCGTGTGGTAGGCCAGCAAGCTTGAAGTAAGTAGCAAGGACAGGGTAAAGTTGCCACGGACTATTGGAGCAGTAGTGTATCCTTACCCCCATATCGTGTAGTCTATTGTACCAACCCTGAACGCCGTCTACCGTCAAATCTTTGAGTTCACGCACGAAAGTATTTCGAAAGATTTCTTTGGCCCCGAGAGCTATGTTCGAGCGCTTGATGGTATCATCAATGTCACTGATTAGGCTGACACCTCGCGGTTCGATGACCTGTACAGTCTCGGTGCAGGAAATATCTTCGCCTGCCAAGACTCGCACATGGGTCGGTATGAAGTCTAGTGCTGCCCGAATGACAAAGTGGCCGGAATCATCTGTCATTACTGTGCGTGACTGAGATTGGGTATCGTTATAGAAGAAGAGAGTGATAGGCAGCTCCACCAAAGGCGTGGTCATAAAGGGCCCGATGCGCGCCATCAAATTGGCATTAGCAACGGCCAACTCGGCGTCGCTCAGGGTAGAGCTTCCGGCTGTATTTGTTCTCGTGGGCAATGTAGGAGGTGTTGGGCTTCTGCTTGCCTGGTGACTGCGTGTTTGGCCTTCATCCTCAGAAGCTTCGTCTCTAGGCTTTTCGCTATAATCACCCTGTTGTGCGGCTGCTTCTTCGGCACGGCCCCTTCGCTCGATCTCTTGAGCTTCGCGTGCAATACTCTGTCTCTCCCGTTCCTCTTCATGTTGTTGATGTATGCTGGAGAGAGATGGGTCTGCATTCGGTGCATTGTCGATCTGCTGCACTCTAGGCACCGGAATGCCACTCAGCTGCCTAGCCAGTCCGATGAGAACCCGGTTCCGCCGCGTCATGGGGCCGCGATGAGGGTTGTATATCCAACCCCGTACGTCAACGTCTACGATGGCTTTCTCGTCCTCATACCGAGCCCACTCTTGCTGCCAGTACTCCTGCTCATTCATATCGATGCTCGAGGGAGGCGGGGGTCCGCCAGGGTGAGCGAACTGCCTCGGCTCTTGCTTAATGTGCCGCTTGGCGTAGGAGGGGAACAAGACCATCTGCTCGTTCCCTTTGGTGACGATAGCCACATCGGGAAAGGACCCCGGGATGGTGATCTTCGAGTTCTCAGGGGTGTCAATCTCATTCGACCTCGTCTGGTTGTACGACTCCCTAATCTCGTTCACAGCCACGGCACCAGCCCGGTAGACGCTACCGGCCATAGCAGCGAGCTTCCGCCTCCTGGCTCCCCTCTCGCGGCCGCCGTCGGCGCCATAGTTCCCGCTCCCGACACCGAGCGCCGGCAAGGAAGTCATATCCCGGATACGCGTTGAGATCCCATGCTTGAGCCTTCTCGCGGCAGGCCGACCCAGGAGCAGCCGCCAGGCGTGATCGACGAGCCGCGACTGCTCTTGGCGACGGCGCTGGCGCTCGAGGATATACCTGTATATCCGACTCTGGAAGCGATGCTTGTAGTACGGGAGGGTGTCGAGGTGGAAGCCAATGAGACGTTCGCGATAACGATCGCGCAGGCTCCGTGGGAAGAGGACCCGGGCAAGACTTAGTCGGTTGTGGGGGTGCGGGTGCTGAAAGAAGCGACGGGGAGGCGCCAGAGTGATTGGAGACGCCGGCTACGCACGCAGCAAAGCTATCCCCCCTCTTATACGATGAGTTTGGGGGAGCTTGGGGGAGCTTAGAGGAGCTGCTCGTCGGTGGCTGTCGAGCTTCCGAGCTTCGCGATATGAACAGCAGCAGTTCCCAGCAAGTCGGAGCAGATAACGGCGGTAACTATGTATGTATCGCTATCTTGAGACCTGTCGAGTACTAAGGAAGCGCATAGGTATAGGTGTTGTGTCTGTCTACTCGTATCAACCTGGATGAGGTGGAGGGGAAATCGAGAGAAGTAGAAAACTCTAAGAATTGTGCGGGTGCCCTGCAAGGTTCAATACACACGAATAGACTTTAATTTTAAAGTAAAGAGGATATATGAGCTTTTCTAGGAAATAGGTACTGGCAGAATCAGTTGTGTATTGTAGAAGCTTACAACATTGGGAATTGAGGATAGGTAGGTATATACATATGTAGAAAGCTGGGCAACCTTGAAGATCATCCAAATGTTACCTGGTGACATCAGAACCGGTCTTAGTGCAGTTAGAAAACGTGCCGCAGAGCACCTAGGCGCATTTACAAGGCATCTATATGCATATATGCACGTAGAAGACTCCATATTATGCATTTATGGGCAGGATACAGTTGACATTGATTGCGTGATACATACATATATGCACGGAGGTAGCCTTATGTGTCTACGAGTATACGAGCAAGGTACGCACTTGAGGACTAGAAATCATGATGATATATCTATTTTCCTAGCCTATAATTATAATATCTATCTATTTTTTTTTTTTTTTGCTTCTTCTATGACACTCCATTGAACACAATACTGTAAATATATACTGAAGTTTCAAGTTTCAAGTTTCAAAAGAATGTGTACTTGTCCCAGCAATAGCTGATGGACGCTAAATTGAGGCAGATACCTACCCCACCTGTCAACCCGTCCCTTGCCCCTGGGTAGCGGTAGGTACAAATTGCGCCGCTGCCTAGCGGGCTTGGGTAATGCCCTCGGCGGTTGATTGGGCGACAATCACAACCAGTTTCTAGAGGCTGCTTGCTGTGTACCAAACAAGCAACAACCTCGCTTGCTTCTCTCTGTCCTGAACATTTTACACCTTGACAGATACACGCTCCAGATCCTCGGGTTGTTATACCTAGGTATACCTACCCATCGCAATACCACCAGCATCGGCGCCCTCGAATAGCATATCATTTACGTGCTTTTACACGCGAGCCAAGCCTTTCTCTTATAGTGACCGCACAAGCGCCGAAGCAAGCGGGTGAACATGGGAGAGTCACGGTAAGTTGACGATCACGCAGCGCAACACCAACACAGCTAACAGTCGACGTTTTGCGGTGATGCAGACAGGAGCTTGTAGCATGGCTCAACAGCCTTCTACAGCTCAACATAACAAAAGTCGAACAATGCGGTACTGGGTAAGTTATCGAGGAATACGTTCGAGGAAGCTCTACAAGCAGAGGAAAAAAAAGCCACCATCGCGAACCCTTGCATATTTATTTTCGCTACCCCTCCCCCGCCACAACGACATCACAGGCGCACCTCAAACAGCCCGTCCTATGAGCAGCCTCCGCCTCAGCCTCAACATCAACACTTCCTCTCGTAACATCTCGTTTCTATCTGCCTAGCTTGTATTTCATACAATGCGCTGCGTTATATTCTTCACCATGCTATGGCCTATGAGACCTCCCCTATTCCTTTCCCTCCATCTAGGATAATTAGCTGACCTCGGTGCGCGCAACACTGCAGTGCTGCCTTGTGTCAAGTCTTCGATAGCATCTTCCTCGATGTGCCCATGTCGCGAGTCAAGTTCAACGTGAACGGCGAATGGGCCTACGTTCAGAACTTCAAGATCCTACAAAGTGAGTGCAACCTTCCCGCGCCCTCTACCCCCTGTCCCTACGCCTATTCCTGGTCCTGTCCCTGGCTCTGCCTCGTCCTATGCTGACGCCCGTATGCTGCGTGTCATAGACACTTTTACCAAGCATCACATCGACAAGCCCATCCCCGTCGAAGCCCTGACCAAGTGCAAGATGCAGGACAACCTCGAATTTCTGCAGTGGACCAAGAAGTTCTGGGACCAGTACTTCCCCGGCGGTGACTACGATGCTGTGGCGCGAAGGAAAGGAGGTACCCTGCCTCCCACAGGCCCTGGCGCTCGCGCCGCGACGGGCGGCGCGTCATCTTCCGCCGCTCGGAGAGGCACTACCCCTACGACGGGCCCCCGTCTAGGCGTTAAGTCCGGTGCGGGTGGCGGTGCGGCATCGGCGGCTCTTCTTCAGGAGAACGCCACACTTAAGGAGACGGTCGTAGGCCTCGAGCGTGAGAGAGACTTCTACTTCAGCAAGTTGCGGGACATCGAGCTGTTGATCCAGCAGGCCGTGGAGGACGACCCGGAGCTGGACAAGCAGGAGGACGGCCTCATCAAGCAGATCCAGGCGATATTATACTCGACCGAGGAGGGCTTCGAGATTCCGGCCGAGGGAGAGGCGCTGGATGACCAGGAGACATTTTAAGGCCGATACCATGCGATCTGGTCGCTTGGAAGCAAGACCGTACGAAGTAATGAGAAAACAACGGAGGCAGGTCATGGTACGAAGTAATATCGGGGGAGATCAGCGGGCTATACGAGAGCATCGCAGGAGACGAGAGGACCACCACAGTGCCAACTCGGCTCTTTGTCGACTAGATTCTGGTCTATAAACGCCGGAGCGTGACAACAAAAAACAAAACAACAACGACAATCACGGTAAACAACCGAGTATCTTGATGCTGCCTATTATAGTGATCTGTCTTGCCAGCGACCAACCCCAACTGCAATCCCCATCTCAGTCCCAATCCGATCCCCCAAATTTCAATTCAAAATCCCTATTTCGCTCCCATCCCGAATGTCTCCATTCCTCTCCTGGATTGACAATTATCCCCGCCGGTCTTTAGGTTACGGACATCTATCAAGGGAAAGTGAGCAGGCCTACAGCCCATGAGTGTGGCAACACAGATGCAAACGAGCGTTGAATTGCATTGCCATATGAAGACATCTTTGTGGCCATGTCCCTCCTGAGTTGTTCTAAGTACAATGAGTGCTAAGCAACGTGTAAACGTAGACAAATGCGTGTATACTACCGGTTGACCTTACCGCGCATGTGTGAACCCGATATTGCAGGTAGGTACGTCCAGCGGTCGAGAAAGTAGTATATGTCTAGAAGATGTAATATGCGCAACTACTTGCCAAGTGTACCTTGGTATGCATGTAGGTAAATATATGTAGGAAGCAACTGACGGCATGGTGCCTACCTTTCATGGCGTTAGGCCCTGCCCGACTTTAGAAGTCGGCGAAAGCATTAAGGTTCAACCAGCGCAACGCAGAGCAGACAGCCCAGCACGTTCAGCACCCACGGCTTCCGCTATCCATCTGTTTGGCACGTCATGCTCAACAAGTTCGAGCAGAGGTACCTTCTCGTCCTTTCTTCTGATTGTATACCACCTAGGAATATGATTGAATCCCATCCCATCATCCGCTATTACCCCTTGAGTCCGTCCAACACCCCCTTTCTTTCTCTTTTTCACTGACACAACGGTAGCTATCCCGGGCTGTTTGTCTTGTTCGTCATTAGTGCTACTCGCCTGTGCATCCCGCCTACATACCTCGCCTGATCAGTTCGAACCATCGCTCCAACGTCTGCACCCTCCCACTGATGGACACTTGTTGTCTCAAGACCGTCTCTCTCCTAGCGTGACGCGATTCTGCCCCATATAGTATCCGGTGACATCAGCGACACGCAGCCGTCCATGCTATGACTCGGGACTTCTCGTCATGGCCCCGAGACTGCGACGCCGCCAAGAAGCCAGTCCGAGGTCCATTCCTACGACAAGACGGTGCAATAGATCGAGTGTAAGCTTGCGAGGGGCGCGAGCAGCCAAGATCCGCATTCAATCGTTATGGGATCTTAGGCCACCTCGCAGCAAGGACATGCCAACTGGGGCCGGCGAAAGAAACCAAGACAACGTTGCCAAGGGTCACACCTCCCGCGAACGCCGCCTCGACCATGTCGCCTGGCCACAGCGCAGCTCCCTACGCAGCGCACTACGTGAGAGTCAGAAACTGTCTAAAGAAATTCTTCCCACTACTACCTTACCTCCGAGTCCGGCACCGGCTCGAAATCAACTCCCATCACAAGAGCCCGAGAGTTCAGCCCAAGGCGCTCAGACGGGAGGTAGAGATGGCAGTGCTAGCACACACCCATCAGAACTTCCTGACATAATAGCCTCAAAAGTGATGCCTCAACGGAACTCGCTTCGAAGAGCTATCCGAGAAAGCCTGAAGTCTGTAAATACTAGCCATTACAGTTCGAGCCCATCAGCATATCGCCCAGAATTAGACTTAACACAATCCAGTGGACTGACTTTGGGGCTAGTCGAGAAGCCGGGCGCTGAAACTCTGGATCGGGCTGTCAGTATAACAACCACTAAGAGAGACAATACTTTGCTATGCCATAATCATCGAGGCGGAGCTGCATCGCTTGCCACCCCTCAACGAAGTTCGCTTCGTCGAGCTGTGCGCGAAAGCCTGCGTACGGCTGTGCAAAGGAATACATATCATGATATAGCATTAGACGTGTCAAGTCCCGCCCACGGTAAAACGCAAGGTAACATTAGGAAGAATAATACCGAGAAGTCTCCACCAAGCTCAGATGACCAAAGCAACGGCGTTGATTCACTTTCCGAGTTACCAGAGGCCACCTTGATCCATCTAAGGGCCGTTGATCTGGCCAAAACTCCGCCGCAATCTTCTATCTCATCTGAATCAGCCTCTCCGACGCCTCTCACACCTATCCCTTCTAGGTTATTGACAGTTTTGCGGCCTCGGAAAGGATCCATACAAGAATCGCATCCAGTAGCAATGTCTCCGGTCTCACAGTCGTCATTTTCTTCATTCGGATCGTCTCCACGTCTTGTTCCGACGACAAAACCTCGCGACGAGTCAGAGTCAGCCACGCTTGTTTGTGGGCCTCAAATTCCCAGCGTAACACTCTTAGATAAGGATATTCTCGGCAACAGAAATCCGTCGCGGAATCCAGATAGTACTCAATTAGCATTGGCACGAAAAGGCTGGCATCAAGTACGTGAAATCACTAATGAGGTTCCTGGAGGACTCTATTTGGTTGAATGGGAAGGGCAAGATCCCCGGACTGGAGTGAAGGTAAGCAAAATCTGTCGTGCTTTTGTTCTTTTTTTCCTCCTTCATCCTCGGATCTTGTCACTTCAGCGCACAGGGCCTCCTTTTTGTCCAGATACCTGTCGAAGAAGCACGCTTCTAAGTTTTGAAACGTCAAGAGCAATGCTAATTGTGAAACATCAGTGGCCTGCGTCTTGGGTATGTAACTTTCGTTTCTTGTCCTTTACTCCTGACTTTAGAATTATTTGACCGGAATGAGCATACCAGCTAAATATATTTATTTCCTCCTCTCGCTGTGTTGACAAGCGTCATTAGATCTAGTGTGGATGTTTAATATCGCATAGTTAGCTGTGCTAACCAGTCTCCGTAGGTCAAGTCTGAAAATGTCTCGGAGAGTGCAATATGCGACTGGAACGAAAGGAAACACCGGATTCTGCTTAGTAGCAGAGAAAAACTATGAAAGATTTGCTCCTAGGCCGTAGTATCAGGAGAAGAAAAATCTGCCTTTGCAGGTAAACATAAGGGAAGAACATCTTTGAGAGAACGCCAAGATGAACGAGCAAATACCGACTACAAAGCCTTCTACTTGGTGCCAGGAATTTATTTATTGGCTATATCTATGGCATTAGAGCTTCACATTATTGCATCATAAGTCATGTATCGCGCTGATGGTAAGCCGCGTTAGCTACATACACAGGCATTTAGTCATTTATCACCGTCGGTTGAGATTCTGTCTCGTAATCAGCGGCTGTTATAACCCTCGCCATTGCCATCGTTTGCTGGAGCTGTGCTAAAGCTGTGCCCCCGAAGTTGACGCTGTATCTTTAGAAAGTAGGTAGCACTAATAAGAAGTTCGATTCAGTGTCTTCGTACCAAGTGTTTGAAACTGTATGAGAAACTTTGCAACTGACGTAAGAGCCGACATCACTGTGTGATTGGACTTATTTGTAGCTATCGACGCTCGACTCATCTTGCTTGCTCGCGGTCTTGTCTCGTGCTCAACACCATGTTCCTAGATTTGAATGAATTTGACTATCCTGTAACTCTATAAAAAAGTCTATTTGCCATTCTTGTCTAAGCTGCACGGCTATCATCTGGAAAATATGATTAATAATGAGTTTTGCCTCTGTAGTCTCTATAGTTTCTATTGTTATTATTATTTTCTGGCATCTAAGCTGCCGGATGCTAGGTATGCAATAAATGATATCCCCATGATGTTAGAGTATTCTAGATATTTACTCATACATACCCCCCGAACACCTCCCTTTTGAACAGAAGCGATCGATTTGATGCCCGGTAATGATGATCTCTGAGAACTCACTCAGCATGACTGACTCAGGCCTGCCTTCTTCTCTCCCAGAGAATCTCAGCAGACTGCACGGGCCGCGAAAACAAAGACGTGTAGTCCGTCGGCGGGACCGACGCCGTCGTGCCGTCGACCGTCCGCAGTTTTAGGTTTCGGATAATTGTGAGTATTATGGTTGCCAGGTTGAGGTAGGCGAACTTCTCGCCTATACAGCGGTGCCGGCCGGCGCCGAAGGGCAGGTAGGGGCTCTTGGTGCCCTTGCGGGTTAAGCCGTAGCCGTAGTCTATGATGTCCTCGTCGTCGTTGACTGCTCCATTTGCAATATTACTGTTGGTGATGCTGGTGGTGGTGGTATTGGTATTGGTGGTGGTCGTGAGAGTGGAATCGTCGGATGGTAATAGACTCGCGTTGATACGCTCGTTGTTGTTGTCTTCTTCCCAGCGGTGCGGATCCCAGACCTCCGGATCCGCGAAGTGCGCCGCGCTCATGTGCGACATTATCGGCGAGGACACGAGGACTTTGTCTGGTGTGATGACGTAGTCTGTTCCTGGGACTGGCAAGGCGCGCTTCACTTTGCGCATTAGGGTGTGGATTGACGAGTGTAGACGGAGTGTCTCTTTTATCACGTTTGAGAGCAGCGGGAGCTGGTCTAGGTCGTTCAGGGTCAGGGGCCGAGAGCGCGCTGAGGGGGGCAGGTTGTGCGCTTGTTCGGTGTAGAGCTCTTCTTGGATTGTTGGGTGCGCGGCTAGGCGGTGCATTATCCAGGCGCTTGTGGAGCTGGGTTGAGGAGGTTAGTTTGTATTATTTTGGGTGTGAATGGGGGTTATGGGGAGATTATGTATGAAGCAGTGAGAGAGATCTGAGGGTGTTCAGGGGTAAACGTGACGTACGAGGAGGAATGCTGGCCACCCATTAGGAGTGTGATCATGATATTTGCTATCTCCTTGTCTGGAATCGGGTTGCCGTTTTTGTAGACGCAGGTCATCAGGTTCGAAATCACTAGAATACTCTGGGTTAGTAATTGACAACTGAAGCGTTCTCTTTGAGAGCTACGTGGTGTTTGTAATGGGAAGTAAATTCATCGCGGGTGAGTCTTGACATTCCTAAAGTGCGAAGTTGCCAAAAAAAAAAAAAAACAGCTCAGAGGATCTCTTACTATCAGGCTCCTCGTCTTCACGCCCCTTGACCGCCTTGTTACTTGCAGACTTGCGCCGTTCGTTGATAAGCTCCATGTAAACGGATCTCATCTTCAAATGCGCCGCATCACGGCGTCGGTTCTGAGGTAGCGGCGCCCAAGGCATCAAGAAATTGATGGGTTGAAAGCCCATGTCGAGATCATGGTACAGCTCGGCGAACTCAGTCGTCAACTTCGCCCGCACCTCGGCACCCTGCAGGGCCCGTCCGGCCGTGAAGATGGTGATCTCCGCCATGGCGGCCGAGACGTTGACCCTCCCCTCCTTTTCGCCCTGGAATCTCGCCTTTGGATTTGTAGAGGAAGAGGGGGAGATGTACTCGAGCACCTCCTTCTCGATCAGCGGGACATAGCTCTCGAGAGCCCGCCTCGTGAGCCCGAACTTGACGAACCGCTTCTGCTCCATCAGCTTCGCGTTCGGGCAGTCGTAGACGACGTCGGACCCGAAGACAGGGGCTGTCAGGGGCCTGTAGATGTCTTCTGCGTTGACGTCTGACACGCGCCCGTTGAGCACGAACTCGTTGCCTTCCGGGCCGAGACAGACCGTTAGGCGCTTGCCTAGGAGCACGAAGGTGAAGATGTCGCCGTGCTTGGCGCGGCAGCGGCGGTAGAAATTCAGGGGGTCTGTCCCGTATTCGATGGCGTTGCCGATTAAGGGGAGCCAGTGGAAGACGAGGGGCGGCTCGGACTTGCGGCGTGGGAGGGATTGACGGATGATGTTTATGAGGATTGATGTGAGGATTGCTCCGAGGAGGTAGAGAATTCCGCGAAACACTGGGTTAAGATCCATTTTGGTGAAGTTCGTCAGGACTGGATGAGATGGTTCCGATTACTGAAAGTCTGAGACCTAAGAGTCCAAAGGAAGACGGAGCGATGTTGGTGGTGGTGGCGGTGGTGGAGAGTAAATATAAAATAGGAATATTTCTAACTTGATATTCTATATGAGAGCATCTTTATCTCGAGATCCGGATGTTGTTGTCTTGTTCGTGAAATACTACCCGAATAAGACGATGCTGTTTCTGCGGTGTATTCGTATTCGTATTACCATATGCTGCTTGGACTCACCGTGAATAGCGTGGGACGGGTCTGTTCCTCGCCAAGGTAGCTGCCAGGTTCCCTAGGTTGCTGGAGACTAATCCTTGCTTTATTCGAAATTTCGAGACTAACTACTCAACACTTAGAATGTAAGCATTTAATTATTCATTGTATCAGAAGACTAGACATCCTATCATTTCCTGACCCGAAGTTTAACCTGAAGATCGCACCCGTCTCTCACATCTACCAGGCCAATTGAGGGCTTTCCTTCTGCGGGCGCTGGGAAGGATTGGTAGCATGGGTCAAGAGTTACATCGAAAGTCCTAAGAGCAATTGCTACGAAGGCTAAAGTCGTTCTCTTAGCTAAATTACGGCCTGGGCACATTGTCGCCCCTCCGCCGAACGGTCGTAAACTTGGGTGTCTTATAAGCGCTGGATTTTTTATGAATCGTTCAGGATCAAACTTGTGGGCGTCGGGCCCGAATGCTTCCTGACTGAAATGAAGTTGACGCTGTGGCATCATCAGACGATTGCCCTTTCGTAAAGTCTTGCCACCCAGCTCAATGTCTCGGGTGAGAAAGCGAACCGATGCTGCAAAGGCAGTCAATCGAGTAGTTTCATCCCAGACGCTGTTTAGTCGTGGACACGACGCTGTATCTATAAGGCAGGCCACATCGACCTCATCCCCACAGAAAGCTTTGGCAGTTTCCTTCCGAATGATGTCGAGCAGATCCGGCTGAAAGAGAAGATATGACAAGATCCAAAATGGGGCTTTACGAGTGTTGCCATTAATGCTAGCCATGTGTCAGTTCGATAAGTACACTAGAAAAGCCGCTCACATACCTCCAGTATAACTGGAAAAAAGAATAGAGCCCGATCTGGAGCCGCTATCTGGAGCCGGTCTATCTCTGAATCAATCTTGTCGATGAACCAAGACATGCCAGCACGCTTCCACTTCGGCTTTTCGAAGTAGACGGTCATCGCTCTCTGTAATCTGTTCTTGGCCTTGTTCATATCGGTACACAAGAAGCTGGGATATTGATACATTGCTTGCCACGAGAGAGCTTCGAATTTCATAAAAGTACGGGTGAGATTTGGCTCAATTTCATGTAGATGCTCTCCAAAGTATGCCCGTGTGCCCATCTCGATGAAGACATCCGAGATCCACTGGTAGAGGCTGACAGTGACATGGTCTGGTCCACCTGATGAGGTGTACCAGCTTTGATTAGCAATGGTGTTGATGTTCATACGAAGCTTGATCAGATCGACTGATGATGCTACCAGCTTTTCGAGCCGATTACCCGCCGAAAGTTGTTCTAGCTGATAATCTTTGCATAACTTCACCAAGTGCTTGGCCGGCATACTCTGAGTGCCACATTTGTCGACGTGTTCGACTCTGAAAGCTTTCTCAATACCGTCTTGAGAAACTCCAATCATCCGCATGACTTCAATAGCGAAGATATCATACGACAGAGAGCCATTATTTATCTTGTATATCGCTGTAACATCCTCTGCCTTGGTAAGGATATACCAAGTCTGGCCAGCGACAGTAAGCGCGAATGGCTCTCTGGAATTCCCGAAATGGGTTCTGCAGCTTATGTCAGTAATAAAGGTATCGCCTCTATCGAGAAGCATACAATGAGAGCGATTACCTTGCTTGAGTCAATAGCTGATTTGAATTCTTGAAAAAGGATCTCAAATGTCCTAGTTCCATTTAGTGAGTTTATCACGGTATATAGCTCAGCTTAGCTGACCGAGCGACCAGCTTGTAAGAAGTGAACGTACCAATGTATGGGATCCAATATGGACATTTTTTTGGATCGTGAACGTGTAGAATCTCCAAATGAGGAGCGAAAGTACTAGGCTCATCGCCAAAGCGAGACGGGAATCGCTAGCAAGCAAAGCTAGAATAGCCATTGCAGCAATAGCTTTGAAGTGGTGTTCACGAAGTGCTGTATAGGTAATACACTATTATAACAGCGTTACTAACCCAATCATTACGTGAAGATGGTAGCAGTACTAGATGCCATCAGTAATTTAAGCGGGCTTCATAGCTCCTTAAATTGGTTATATGGTAAACACTATAGAGTAGTTACTAAGCAGATCACATACACTAGTTGGGTCAAACAGGACGCATAAGCATGTGGGCGTATTTTGTATTGTACAAAGTCAATTATAATATTACCTGAAGTATGTGAACTGCCGCTTTATTCACCCTTGTCGTTGGCTAGCTGTATAATTACATGGGTAAGCACGCACATGTGCGTCACCTACATATGCAGCTTCTCTCCCAAAATTGCCCAGGTACTGTCACCACTCACCGACTCGGTTGCACAAAGGAGGGGTGAAATCGTTCTATTAATAGGTAAATCCATCAAACTGCTACAACGTAGAAGTTCAGAGTTGTACTTAGTATACTTATGGCATGTCACATGCAGGGTCCAAAACTTGGAGGCCATATTACTACATATGTATATAGGTACACAGCGAGGCAGGCAGCAAGCCCGACCCTAAAATGAGAAGACCTGGGTATACAAATGGCCTCTTACCTCTCCTGCTAACTACCTACTCCTCATCTGTCCATGCGCGATAGCCTTGGCTAGCCCTTGTATCTATGAGCAGTTCCAATTTCTTGTTCTCCGATCATTATCAGAGTGTATAGCACGATGGAAGACTCAGGCAAAGCCCAAGTGCTGGCTGACCTAACTAACACCCTAGGGAGCGCAATCTTTCTGCCTGGGAGTGAGGAGTACGAGCAGGCTAATGGTTCGTACTTCAGTGCGTTTGAGAATGAGCTTAAACCTTGGTGTATTGCGACACCCAAGGATGTGACACAAGTGCAGGACTTGGTGGCCACCATCCGGCCGCACATGCTTTCTGGACTCTGTCAAGTTGCTATTCGAGGTGCTGGCCACACTCCATTTGCTGGAAGCGCCAATATCAACCGCGGCGTGACGATTGACATGAGGCGTCTGAAAGGAATCACTCTAAACGAGGACAGATCTATTGTGGAGATAGGTGTTGGAGAGACCTGGACTACTGTGTACACTGAGCTGGAGAAGCAGGGCCTAACCACACCGGGCGGGCGAGTCGGAAGAGTAGGTGTCGCTGGGTTCATTCTAGGAGGTGAGTCCCCCCGCATGACTCAGAACGTTATATACATTTTACTTGAGATACACAGGCGCCTAACTCTGGACACTCATGCTAACCTCGCGTAAGGGGGGCTTTCCATGTTTTCCACCCGAACTGGGTTTGCATGCGATTCAGTGACTGAGTTCCAGATCGTGCTTGCTTCTGGTGAGGTTGCTCATGCAAATAACCAAAAGAATGCCGATCTCTTCTGGGCTCTCAAAGGTGGTCTCAACAACTTTGGTATCGTCACATCGTTTAAGATGAAAACATTGAAATCTGGTAAAATCTGGGGTGGAGTTACGTATTATGCGCCCGGAACCTTTTCACAGCTGCTTCAGAAGGCTTGCGAATTTGTCGAAAATGAGACGGACCACGATACTCACATCATGTGCAGCGCCGGCTATGGATTTGGACACCAAGCCGTCAGCTGTGTCATGTACCACACCCAGGGGAAAGAAAACCCTCCCTCATTGCAGCGTTTCACGAGCATTGAGCCTCAGATTCAGCAGATGTGCAGCATGCGGATGTCGACTCATCTTGAATTCAGCGAAGAATTATCCAAGTTTTCAAGCGACGGAATACGGTTTGTAATTATCAGCTCCTTCTCGATTTCCTTCGTGCTAACTCTTCCTTCACCTAGTCAATTTTGGGCATCAATTACAATCCACGCGGATGTCTCTTTGATGGAACTATTCCATGACAAGTGGCAGGAAACGCTTACGCAGATTAAAGACGCGGAAGGCTTCATATTCTCCTTTGGATTCCATCCACTGACGAAAGCCTTGCTGGAGAACTCTGAAAGGGCAGGGGGGAATGCGGCAGCGATTCCCGTATCTGATGGCCCTTTGTTCGTGCTACTGATCAACCCAATTTGGACAATGCCAGAAGATGACAGGCGAATATTCAAAGCTGTTGGTGAGCTTGTGTCGGAACTTAGGAGTCTTGCGCGAGAAAGGGGTCTCCTACACCGTTATATTTTTACGAATTACGGTTTCGGAGAGGATGACATCCTGTCCGGGTACGGCGAGGAAAGCGTCGCAAAGCTCATGGCGACAAGTAAGAGAGTTGATCCTCAGGGTGCATTCCAATCGGGGGTTCCTGGCGGGTTCAAACTTCCGAAGCCAGCCACCGCGAAGTAACATCGTCTACTCGAAGCCGTCTATTTGATTCTTATCATCTAAATTGAGGTAATAAACAGTCAATCTGATATGAAAGATAAATTGACATGTTCCTTATAATTTATGGCTTGTCTTTGTGGTTCATAGAAGGTCTACCCAAATCAAAACTTGCTGGATTAGCTACCGGCTGGCCTTGTCGCCAACGCACTTACAGGCCCACGCAGTGATTCTTTCCACGACTGAACTTCAATAGTTATACCCCTTATAAATCCTTCTAAGTATTAGGCAATACCCGACGTATGCTCACCAAGGGCGATGTTTGCTTTAGACCGCTCCTGACTCCTCACGAAGGCCTTGGCACGGCGCCAAATTGGACCCCGAAAGGGACCTCGATCGTCCCGACATCATTTGCGATCTCTGTCTCATCTTCATAGTGCCCACTATAATGCAACATCCAAGTAGACTCTACCTAACTGCCATACACTGCATGCGCTGGCCATAGCGTTGCCATCCATTGGCCGCTCCAGTTCGTTTCTCTATAGTTAGGAAACGCAAACCAAGTGTTGTAGACACGAGTACCATGAGGAGCCCTGGGTTGTATACAGTCTTCACATGCATATCACATCACTCCGACGTGCTCCCGTATAACGCATTGCTAAGTGGTATTCTCGCCTATTCAAGCGCCGGGCTGTTTCTTCATCCGGACCACTAATATCGCCATCCTCAAATGACAGTGCATCGTAGCCTGCCTTACGTAGCAATGGCCCCCAGTGTTGGTAAGCCGCCGCAGAACTGAGGCGCATACATACGTGTGAAGTTGGTTTTTTTTTGGCTTATCCGCGTTTTGGATGAGACACTAACGGTTGACGTCGTCCAATGCCGTGAGTCGCATTAGACAAGGGATTTGGGCGCGGGAGCCCGCTATCCCTCAAGTCATGGCTTTGGTGTTGCAGTAAGTGGGCCGATTGGTGGTGATGCGGGCCCACACTTCTAGCCCTCTACATCCAATAACACTCAGTAGAGCGATAGATTAAGCTCGGATAATCCATTTATTTGGCGTAAGTGCCGCAAATACGGCCCCGGTTAGAAAATAAATCTTTATAGGTTGGCACCTTTAAGTCACGGTGCCGAAAAGCGCGCCAAAGGGATAAAACTGAGTCTCGTGAGCCAATACCTAGTCGACTGGACCAGTTGCACCGTGTGTATACGTGCGTACTCCCTCCCTCGTACAAGATAGATGTGGAGCCAAAAGGGCAGGCAAACAGGTGTAAGCAGGGTACATGTAGTTTCTCCCTACTTACTCCTTACCTGCTATCATAGCGCGCTGAATTCAACAACAATCAGCGGCTCAACACTACCTAGCCATATCAACCATTTTAGATTGGTACAATTCGCTTCAACCGCTTCTTGACAATGGTAAAAGCATCGACGACCACAAAGCCGAGGCTGCTCTGGCAGAAACGGCCCCAAAGATTATTGGCTCTAGCGAACCGACGCTTCTCAGCCTCTCAGCCAATATCGTCGAGGGCTCACATGATCGGTGAGCCTATCGAAGAGGAACTGCTCCCAGGCGACCGACTGAAATGGTTCTACCCGGCGCAGCCTGGCGAGGTTCTCGATGGCAGATTCAAAACCATCGTCAAGCTCGGCTTTGGCACAGGCTCGACCGTTTGGCTGGCAGAGAATCTCAAATTGTAAGCAGTCTCATCTGGCCCGTCTACTTTCGTCCCTTGGCCTGACGCTTGCACCAGCAAAAGATGGAGGAAGTCGCCGCTACCTCGCTATGTTAGTATCAAAATAGCAGCTCTTGATACCCACTCGTCTCGGGAGACGAGGAGTTTCAAGCGCATCTCCAATGCTACGACATCACACGAGGGTCTTCACCTCATTCGGACGCCCATCGATGAGTTTCAGTTGAAAGGACCAGAAGGAACACACTCCTGTCTTGTTTATAAGCCAATGAGAGAAACCCTTTTTCAATTTCAGCACAGGCTGCAGCGACCAAAATTAGATTTGCGTCTATTTAAATTCTATACCTACTGTCTTCTTCTAGCTCTCGATTACTTACATACTGAGTGCCGCCTTATCCACACAGGTAGTACCTCGTAACACCTCTACGACTCTTGCCCCTGACAATCTTCTAGACATTAAGGACGATAACATCATGATGACTATCGAGAATGACGCTGTTTTAAAGGATTTTGTCAACTTTCATAAGAAAAAATCCCCATCTAAACACGTTCGAACTGAAGACGGTCGAATAACTTATCTTTCGCAACCCGACTTTGGCCCCTTACGAAACACTAGACTGTTGCCTATGCTGGCTGATTTCAACACCGCTTTCCCCGGGCTAGACGATAATCACGCTCATCTTGCTCCCATCCAATCTCATTGTATCCGTGCCCCGGAAGTGCTGCTCGGCTGTCCATGGTCATATAGTGTTGACATTTGGAATTTTGGTCTTCTTGTGAGATAAGTCTCTCTAATCGGGCTTTGTCTTAGGACCTATCAAATGACAGTGTTAACGTCAGCAGATGTGGAATCTTCTGGAAGACGTCACTCTATTCGAGCGGCCTATTGGCGAAGATGGCGAATACGATGCACACGTCCACCTTGCTCAAATGATTTCTCTCTTGGGAGATCCGCCTGAGGAACTGATTGAAAGAGAGCGGCTTCTTAGCAAGTATCAGCTTGAAGGAGGGGTTATAAATCCATGCGGCAAGAAGTGCAAGAACATGAACGAGTTCTGGGGCGGCCCCTTTTTCGACGATGATAGTAAGTCATGGAACCAATGTTTGTGGTTTCGAACGCACAAGGTGGAAAACTTACTCGATGGAATTTGACAGAGCAGATCCTTCGCAAGGACCTTCTTAAGGGAGGGAAGAAATTGGCAGACACGGTGACGGAGCTAGTTGGCAGCGAGAAAGAGGAGTTTCTCGACTTGGCTTCTGGCATGCTCCACTGGTTGCCCGAGAAAAGGAAGACTGCCAAGGAGCTGATGCATCATCCCTTTTATGAGAAATTGCACGAAGATCGTGTCCGGTATGATGCACAAGGCGGTCAAGAGTAGTACATGTGATCTTGTTGGATTATCTAGAAGTCTAATTTACAGTACACCTCTTCAATGGATGAGGGGTTTTGTATATGATAGAGGCATGTGTATCGTAAGTATCCCAGCCTTCTAATTCTGACAAAGGCCTCATGCGAGATCACGGAGACGCTTCACAAGCATTGAGTCCTAAATCCAGCAGATGTACACCATGCAGACATCAACTTATCTTAGATTGAACGAAAGCTGTCTAAATTTCTTTAATCATCAAAGATAATATTAAAAGTGAATCCCATGGGCCAGTGCTCATGCCGAGGTTAAACCTCTAGGTGATAATCCATACCTACACATCTTGAGGCCTTTGGGCCTTGAATTATCATAAATTAAGAATAAGAAAGCGATCATGTAAAATTATCGTGATATTTATATTCATAAAAAAGATAATCGCTTATTTATTTATTATTATTATTTATTTTTTAAGTTTTTTTTTTTTGTTTTTATTATTATTAATTAAGCCATTATGTTGTAATCTCGGTATTGACTGCGTACGAGGCTACTGACCTATGCGGCAAGGCTGTTCGCACGATAGCTTATCTAGAGAGGTATGCCAAACAGGCAGGCGGTATACAGGGGCAGAATTATGCTGGGTAGAAAATCTCTGCGTACGAAGGCTGTGCCTTCGTACGTACAATATAGAAGATAGATGAATATACAGGACTATTTATCTCACCTATAACTTACGTACGATATCGTACCCCCTTAGCCACCCAACACATTAACTATATTACTTTATTAAACATTTAATTTTAATTTCTTTATAGTATTATATTTTAACTACTTAAGTATATTTCAATCTAGCTGGGGACCATAGGCTAAGTGTGGTAGACACAAAGGCTATGAGGTGCCTTGCGTTGCAGTTTCCACGTGTATATCGATTATCGATCACATCATCTTCAATGTATTGTTTTCTCCCCTATTCAGGCGCCGGTTGGAATGTTTTGATCTGGGCCACTAATCCCTCCGTCCCTCAGATAACTGTTCAACGTAGTCTGGCCCTACGTAGCAATGGCCCTGGTCTTGCGACTAGCCGTGGTAGGACTGAGCCGCACACATGCGTAAGGAGTTGGCCTACCATACAATTTGGCTCATTTGCCTTCCGGGTTAAACGTTACAGTCGGCGTAATCCAACTGTCTGAACCGCTTTAGTGAATCGGAACATGATGCTCAACTAGGAAGCTCGCCTACTTCAGAGTACCGCACTACTCGCTGCAAGGAAGCTATGTAAGTATCACCACCAACAATCGCTGTTTAGGGTCAGCATGCCCCGCTGACGATGGGACAAGGCAGGCTGTTAGCTGCAATGTAAAGCACAGCCACCAACATAATCATCTCTATTGATTGAGACCCCATTTGATACCGTTATGCCTACAGGTCATGGGCATCAGCCGCGTGTCGCTTTGTTCATGGGTCGGCGTTTTCCACCACCTAAAGAAAGAACCGTTTTGAAGAATAATAGAATCATCGACCAGAGAGATTGTACTCAAGTGCTGCTGCCTTAGCGTATACCGTATAGGACAGGTACATATTTCAGGATTAAACTACAAGCCCTGGGCTTAGTGGTGCGCCAAACGCCTCCTAAACAGCTCTAGTCTGACACCGACACGGATGGGTAACACAACACTCATTGATGCCAGGCTATCCCAAGTGGTTTCGGAGTAGCACGTCATGACTTGCTTATTATCTGAGAGCTAGCGCCTTCGTTGCAACGTAGCGCGGGAAAGGGCCATTCCGCTTTCGAGATTCAAGACTCTGCATGCAGCTTCACATTAGATTGTAGTACCATTGAGTCAGTGCGTGGTAATAGTCTTATCAATGGTCACGTTGGCTGAGTAAGGAAATCTCGAACCGGTGGTGCTTGAGCCGAAGGACTTTAGTGTAAACATGAAAACGAGAACAACTACAATCAATCATATGGTATTTTGCTATGATTTGACATCCAGAAGCAAGCTGGCCAGGAGAGAAGGCTGCGACCGCAGCCTATCTTGCTGCACCATAATATAGACCACAAGACCATACTACGGCCGCTACGGGCGGTATGCGCCGTGAAATAGCATGAAGGCTTCCCAGGTAGGACTATCTTGTCCTATCTATCACCCCTTTTTGCACCTTTGATTCGCCGCGGCTTTTGACGTTCCTCATAAAGACCGAAGGTGGATCCAGACCTGCATAGATAATGAAGTAGGACTTTTCAACTAGGGGACAGGAAGGCCTCCGAATGGCCAACGCATCTTGAAAGCCGGAAACTTAATTGATCCCCGATTTCTATCCCAGTACTTGTCTCTACTCTCGCAATAAATGTACAGTCAGACGTCATATTTAAGAGCTGATCTACCTACGTTATGCATATTCCCATTCATACGCGGGACCTGCAAGTAACAGAAATAGTCAGTGTAATCTGCTCAAAGTCCGATGCAGTTGGTCGCCGAGTTAGGGTAGGGTAACAGCTAGAGCAACGTCCATGAAGATCGACAACACAGAGTGCGTGGGGGGCATATGACATCATAAGATGGTTTACGGCCTATTGGCCTTTCAATGTCACGTTAAGCACCAGGGAGTATGGGTTTGTTAGGTTCACCGCCTAGGCCATACACGAGTGGTACAGTTCCACCTTCAGACAGGCAAATTCCATGCCAGCGAATCTATGAGGCTCTCAGCACTGCCTACACCGAGCTAAGCACTTCACATCAATCTACGCTAATGTGGAATGAGGAGCTAGTACCATAGGACTTCCTGTTTATGCGATATATCTTCGAAAACTAGGGTAGATGACCTGCTAATGATCCCTGTTACACGGCTTTATGTGAATGAGACTTGGTATGTAACAACAGGCATCTGATAAGGGCCCTTGGCCATGTCGATGAGTGACTGTTTGTAGTCCTTAGAGTAGGCTTGAAACTAAAGAGCTCGATAGTTATTACAAAGCGAAGAACATACGGTCAATCGCGGATCTGTAGGAAATTGAGTACAGTATATTGCAGAGTAGTGACATGGTAGCAATTAAGCATGTTCTCCAAAAGGTCTGCATATTGTCATGATAAGATCTTGATGAAAACAAACATCCCGATTCAAAGATTTCATGATACCTCTGGCTCCGATATCGTAAAGCCATCTTTGTCCCACTCGATGTGGCCAAAGACCTTCTCGACCTCTTTAATATATGGCGAACCCTTCGGGCACCACACGAAGCGTTCGACCTGGGGAAATTCACGGTTGGATTTGGTCTGGTTGATGTAACGATAGCATGCTGTGTGCTGTTGCGCCCACGCCTCAAGCTTATCCCAGCTTCGGCACATACGCATCTGATTCAGTCCAGTAACTGGTATCTCGTCCGCGGTCGAGAAGCGTGGCGTGTCATCGGCATTACATATCGCCTCCTGCCGTAACTGATCAACACAATGAAGAACATGCCCCCACCGGCGCGACTGCGGCTTGCCTGCCTTGAATTCATTCAAAGCAATGTAGATCGATCTCTGCGACGGAGTTAGAGGGAAAAGTTCATTTGATATTCGCGCGGGGAACGCACCGCACAATGTAACGAATGGTGTCCATTCAGCAAGTAAATGCCCTTGCTTCGGTCCCAAGGAAAAGGCTGGGACTTGGGCAGACCTTTTTGCTCGGCGAAGGAGTGCGGAAGAGCAATCATTCCGTCGTCTATATTGATGGCATCCCACGCTGCATCACGAAGGCTCTCATCATGTTGATTATATGGATTGTCTGAATGCAGTGAAAGAGGATGGTCCCAAACCAGCTCGGCTGTGAAAGGTAAACAAAAAAGAAGTAAACGACGACGATCTTTATCATACCGAATAAGCTGCGACCGGTGCCAGAGGCATTGAGTTCCCGGCGATCAACCTGTCTTGAGATGCACCAGGTGATGAGGTTTGACATTACCAGCAATACAAGTACTGGAAAGAGTACTTTTCCGCACTTTGGGGACGAACTAGCAATATCAATGTCTTGCTCGGTGAGCTCAACGTTGCTCTCTCCGTCAGGGATCTTCTTGTAACCAAAATGGACATCCATCTGAGGCGAAGAACATCGACTGGCGGGGTCCCAAGTGACTAAAGATTTAGACTATGAGATGGAAGTGACTCGGCGAGGTTCGTGGTTTATCACCGTGCAATACAATAGTATCTCGAGTTTAATCTGTAGAAAACATTAGGGTCTAAGTCGAAACTTTCAAAGAGCAGTAACACATTTATCTGACGAGGGGGAACCTGTGGGTAGTGAATCATGGACCGCGACGTCGAGTGTAAAGATGTATGTGGATTATTTTCAATACAATAGCTCATACCGGCATTATATTAAAAAGGTCCTTCAGGCTGCGTGCTTACAGTAGGGATGATCCAACTCCCGCTTCATCTCACCATTGCGGTGATGGCAGCATTGGACACGAATCCTGAAAGACCTGCAGATCTTTGCTAGTTCAAGGATAAGTGAAAGCAAGAAAAGAGCGGCAGAGCTCGCAAATATTTACCCCACCCCTTCTCCTTCCCAGAGGTAAGGCTGGACCACCTTCGGAGCAACTAGGCCAGGGGTCAAAGAGGAAGAGGTTCTTGAGGGTACATTTCAGAGGTCATGATTGACATGCGAGTGGGACGTCAAATAAGAACGTAGAACTAAATAGTAGTCTAGGAGTCATAGACGGTAGCCTTATTGTATCTGCCTTATCGCCTCGCATTTCATCCTCTAGTACTACTTCGACTTGCTCGTCTTGCTAGCTACATTCGCACATGTAATTAGTACACGGCATAATCCGCAGTTCCTTCAAAGTTGAGTCCCACTTCTGGGGCCACTACGTTATGCGCTTCTGCCCATGCCGCAAGGGCGTCGGTCGCTGTGATGTGATCTGTCAGTGTTGGTCCAACGATGTATTATGCACGACCCGACTTACCGCCAGGAGCAGGGATAAGGGTAGCCCCTTCAGTGGTAACATCGATGTCATTTGACTTGGCCCAGTCGGCAAGGGCACTGGCCGCTGAACTCATAGCGTAATATCAGCGATGAATATAGCATGTACAGTATGGCAAGCCAACCTACAGTTGGATGCGACACTACCCTCTAGGTCGGGAATATCAACGTTGTTTGCCTTGGCCCATTCAATGACCTCGGCGGTGTCTGGTAATGAAATGTGTTCATTAGGTTATACAGTGAAGCTTGTAGGCGGTAGACCTACCCACTGGAACGGGTGCGGGAGCGGCACAAATAACAGCGGCAAGGGAGAGACTCCCGACTATCCATTCAGTTGAAAGCAACATGTTCGAAAATACAGGCGTGATTCTTGATGATGAAAGTATTTTTTTCCCTCGAGGTGTGAAGGAATTTGACTTATAAATTTGGCGGCTAGATCCCTTTTTTATATATGATCGAGAACCCGTCACCAGCCGGACTCCCAAAACCCAAAGAAATCTTCAAATAGAACCCCTGTCCGACGAATGGAGTGTTAGAGTCTCATGCAGCTTTAAGATATAACTACCCCAACAGGGAAACCGTGCTTATCCTTTTAAATCTGCTGTGATAGATCTTGTGAATACACGAAAGTACTAGGGTATGATTGGTAAGGAATGCTGTAGGGTCGCAATAGGAATATGCATCAGGACTCTTAGAGATCATCTTCTTACAGACCACACTTTTCTCTATGCAGTTGGCTGTCTTACTAATGAGTACTCTGTAGCCAGAAGAGTGATGATGAAATACTAGTAGGCTAATAGCTGGACGTACTGGACACATTCTCTTGCCCCATTCCAGGGCCTTTTGTCTCATGTTTTGCCATCAATACATCCTTACAGCGATCACGTATTAGGGTATTCTTTCAGTCCCGGTACTGAATCACTTTTAGCTATGCTTTCGAACGACTCGCCATCCAGCACATATGAGACTCTTGGGCTTTTGGCGACATCGGCACACTTAGACTCAGCACCAAAAGAACCCGAGGCTATCAATCACCGAGCGACGACAAGTCAAAGAAGTAACCTCTGTTCCATATTAACAGGATTTCTTGCGACGTCTCTTGTTTTCAACCTTGTCCAAGCCTGGTATGGCGTTGGGACGCACATCAACCGTGCGCCTACTAATATAGGTATGTTCCCACCTTTTGTTCTGTTGCACTGCCAACATATACCACTAGCGGGCTTGAAAACCGATCAGCCCTATCGGTTTGACGGCGGGAAGTCTTGGAGTAACACATCGAACATGACCAAACTGGATCAGTTATGGGACAGAATGAATGTCAATCCCGGAATTATTCAGCTCCCGAAAGATGATCGCTTGGGCACTACTCAAACTTTTCCCTGGGATAAGTCTAGGGGATTGTACATGTTGGAGAGCTATCACACTTTGCATTGTCTGGTAAATATCACCTTTCTCGGAATTATCAGTCCTATTAACGTGCACAACTAAAACGAAACAGAAAAATATCTACGCGTACGTGCGTGGACAACAGCGAGGTAGCTCAGGTGGACCTTCAGCAGCTCATGTTTTCCACTGCCTAGCGGACATCCGTTTCAATGTTCTTTGTGAGGCGGACGACACGGTCCTTCCCTTCCCTGGCAAGCAGGAGGTTAAGGTGCTGCCACCAAAGCGCCGTTGTCGGAGCTGGAGGCTTCTAGAAGAGTATGCAATTCGTAACTCTGCCTGCTTTCGTCGTCTTGGGGATGAAGATCCGCTCCATGACACGCTTT
This sequence comes from Xylaria sp. FL0043, assembly GCA_022578865.1. Taxonomy (NCBI): domain Eukaryota; kingdom Fungi; phylum Ascomycota; class Sordariomycetes; order Xylariales; family Xylariaceae; genus Xylaria; species Xylaria sp. FL0043. Next base: position 9,396 of record MU397358.1, on the reverse strand, counting down.
TCGAGTATATAAATTGCCCTACAAGGTCGCCCTACCACGATCTAGTACAGGAAATCTGGACCGAAAACACGACTGAGAGCGCCGCGGGAGGAGTGTGAAAGGGCCTTTGCCGCGGAAGAACAGGCTTGTCATGGCGTAACAACTATTCTGTAAGATTTAGTGTGTCGGAATCAAGGCTATTGGGAAATGAACTAGCAAGCTTCCATAGTACAAGCAACAGGTGGCATGATTGCCACACGCTGTATGTAAGCCCATGCCGTTTCTAATTGCCTTGCTGGATAGTCGACAGCCTCAGAGCTGAGCAATTACGAATGTCAACAGATACAAATTCGAGTTAAATATGATTCAAGAAGGCCTTCATCAATTACTGTTCTACTGTCCCTGATCTATGACTCTATTCCACACGGTTGGCTACAAATTCGATCACGCAAACGTCAGGTTCCATCCATGCCGCATCCTTCTCGTCCCAACCCATCTCCGAGAATGATCGGAGCCAGGCTTGTGTTTCCCAAGTAGAACCTGTTGCATTTCCCACTTCCTCGAACATCTTAGTGAAGCTTTCGACGTTATGTCGCCAAGTAGCAATCGACTTGTGTTGCTTAATGGGGATTTCCTGGGCTACCGGATTGCCTAGCTGATTCCCGACAATCGAAGACCCAGGTCTCGTAAAAGTGATCAGTGTTTCTACCGCTTTAAGTTGGTCACTCCAACTCCACTGGTGTAAAAGCTGGGATACAAGAACAATATCTGCGGCGCCTCTAAGATTCATCAAATCAGGAGCGCTAGACAAAAAATCAGCCTCAATGAAATGGCCGTTGAAGCGATCACGGTCGCGAAAGAACTCGTAGCCAAGGTCGAAGTGGTTCACGATATCGATGCCGTAGAGTTTCTCTGAAGGCGCACCATCATAGACTAATCGACGGAGGTCATGCCCGATAAAAGTCCCTACATCTATCAAGGTAGCACCGCCCTTAAGCCGTTCCAAAATGCCCTCGTACCCAGGAAGTCGACACAGTTGTGGTGTTAACCAAACTCCAAGACCAATACAGGGATAGGCACGAATGTCCCAGGCCTTGTCTCTCTAGAGTACTGTTAAAACTAAATCCCTGGGGTGTTACAGCCAGATGACCTACGATAATGTGAATATGCGCTATCTGTTGATCTTTCGGGACTTTGCTGTACTTCTCAAGCAGCTCTTGGGTCTGTGTCAATAGAATTTAGTTGAAAGGCCTTAAAATGTGGCAGAATCTTGATTGGTCGTATGAATGTCTGACTCATACCTCAGGGACTAGTCGGTTCGCAATATCGACATTGTAGAATGGTACCTTCGTCCGATCCTGCGATTTAGCGTACTCAGGCTCCGAGTAGCTTACGCCAGCCTTATTGGATGCCATGACTGTGAACAAAGACGGCTTCGAGTGAAGAAAATATTAAGGATAAAAGTGAGATTCCTACCAGGAATCAGAATTGAAAAGTGAGATGGGTGTAGAGCGTGAGCTAGAAGCATTTTCAGGCCCCTCAGATTACATTATGAATGTTCCAGGGATTGGTGACCAATCGGCATGTAGGTCAGCTATCACGGCCTCGGTCTTATGAGCACAGGGATGATGATGACGGCATTCAATCGAACGGTACCGTTACACTGAATCCCTCAGCCTGCTCGCTGGTGGCGAACCGTATTACAGGTGGGGTGGGGGTGGGCGACAATATGCATGATGGTAGTAAAGAAGAGATCACTCGCACCCAACTGTACATGCATCGCATTGCATGCCGGATAGAGCATATTCCGGTTAGTGAAGGATTCTGTGAATCATGGTACCAAGTCCGGCTGCTGTTATCCGGATTATATCATGTTTCTCCAGTCCATTTTCCATTTACGTGCAGGTTTGTTTACTCTGCCATATCAATCTTTGAGGTCTATTGGTCTTCTAACGTCCTTGCCGGAAATTCCGCACCATGGCGTCGTCTCCCACTCAGGGTGGGGTGTATGTCGTATCATCTGTTCTTGTTGTGGCCTCTTCGGCCTGTGTGGTACTTCGGTACAAGGCGCGGCGCCTGAGGGTAGCGAAATGGTGGGTAGATGACTGGCTTGTTCTCTGCGCCTTGGTGAGCCCTATGTCTCCCTTCATTGCTCACATCTGTACTGATAAACACAAGCTGCTCCAATGGGGTCTTGCTATCATTCTCATATATGGTTCGTGATCTTCGTTCCATTGACACATCATATCGTCATACCTCTTGCGTCTAACCGTTGTGTCTTTTAGGTGCTACACAAGGGACCATAGGTACTCACACCAAAATCAATCCCAAGACTGGAGCAGTTATAGTCACGCCGCATGAAGATCAGATTTCTTTGGTAAGCACGTCTCGCCTAGGCCAGTTCACAACTACAGGCGTCGAACTAGGCGCCTGTTGTGCTAAACGTCCGCAGTTCGGCGCTATCTCAGCAATTTTGACGATTCTCGCGCTTGGTACTCTGAAGTCCAGCGTGGTGATGTTTTACCGTCGTATTTTCGTTGGCGACAAGTTTCGACGGATTTCCTCTATTATCCTGCTACTTATTATTCTATGGACTACTGCTTTCTTCTTTGCTACTGTTTTCGAGTGTAACAGGCACAACCTGAATCTTATATGGAAGTCCATCAAAACATTCCTGGGGCAATGTCAAAAGTATAAAACCATCCAGCTAGCACACTGCGCCTCTGATGTTCTCACCGATCTGGTTGTCCTCTCTTTACCTATGCCGTCAATCTGGAGGCTCAACATGGCTGTCCGCCGAAAGGTTTTGCTATCAGTTATCTTTTTTATTGGGTTTATGTGAGTCGAATCACGTGTTCTTCCGTTCAAGCTTAACAACTTACTGTGAGATTCAGCTCTGTTGCAGCAGGCACTGCGCGTCTTGTGATAGTTGCTGAAGATATTGTGGAGACCACAGCAGGTGCTCGCGATGTTCGAGGTACATGCGATCTATCTTGCATCAGATATTGTTCAGGGGATTGACTCCATATTATAGGTACCGAGACCAACGTCTTGGTGTGGGCTTATGTTGAAGTTGGTGTGGGCATCATTGCAGCATGCTTGCCCACGCTCAATCCACTCCTTGAAACCCGCAGCATCGAGAGCGTTGTCGCCAGCGTGCGTTCGAAGGTTTCACTGGGGTCCTTGGCTTTCGGGAACAGCAATGACCGTAGTAAAGGCAGCGATGCAGTTGGGGGATCGAGTAGCTTGGAGCTATTTCGCGTTGACCCCTCCAATCCTGGCTGTCCGTATAGCAATGTTGACAGCGATAGCATCCAGGTAGCACCACAGGTACCGTCGGTGTAGCTTATTTTGAACGCATAGGAGGGAGTATAGGGATGCAAATATCGTCGTCATTTGGTTCACGTACATCCCGAGGAAGTGACGACCAGGTCGTTTCCACAGTCTTTCGAATGGCTGTTTGGCGCGCCGGCCGGCCCTCTCCTAATATTACAAGCTGTAAAAAACTTGAGTATACTCCTATCGGCTGTGTATATGAGAAAGGAATAGTCGAAATAGTAATTCTATAAAGTAAGAATGTCTAGCAAATTAGCAATATTTCTGTATCCCGCACTCAGAACCCATTGAGCAAGGAAGATGCGTGAGACATCCAAGAACTTAACCGAGGTTACCGTCCCTAGGTGGCATAATATGTACATTGAGAAATCTGAAAAGTGAACTCGGTAGTGGCAGGGTTTTGTGTGGAGGTGAAGGTGTGGTGGCTAACGGTGTCGCAAAGTCAAGGCTTGAAAGAGACATCAAGCAGAAAGTCGGTCCCTGTTCAGTGTAGAGCACACTATTTAGCTTAATTGCCTATGAAGACGTCCCCTTTATCTCCGGCTTGACTTCAGACATATAGTTAATCACTGCTACTCGCTTTGCGGTACATTATGTTGTTTCGGAGTCACACTACTGGAGGTTCGCCTGCAGCCGAAACTTGAGGTTGAACTGCTTTTATCCCATCTCTCACTGCTATGTAGTTTGTCAAATGCCCACGGGGCATAGTAGTACAAAGGTACAATTACGGTCAATTTGCTTGTGTATGAGATTGAGCAGTGTGTACTAACCCCCATTCACTAAATACGCAGTAGAGGTACAGGACAAGTATCCCCACTTGATTCCCCTGCTGTATGGGCATTCTCGACGAGGAATTCTCCCTTATAGTAAATCAACTCTTGGACCCATAATGTCAGTCCAGTTCCAAGCCGAGTGATCTGAAGCCCACGACTTCAGCTGCTGGTAGTCACGACACTGATGGGTGTTTTCCCACCAGTTCACGCCGTCCTCTGGCGTCGTGTCGGCTAAGCACATGACGGCATTGCGCAAAACCTCTAAGCAATGGACCATGTGCTCATCGTCGTGTTCGGGCTTGCCTGTTCCGGTCCGAGCGTGATAGTATAGCTTCGCCACTGATGCAATACAGTGGACGTGATGCCAGTAGGCTATGGTGTAAGTGGATTTGGTCTCATTCGGACCCCCTACGGTCTTGGGATTAACGGTTCTTGGAGGAGGCAAGTTGTGGTCTTTCCAATCATTGATCTCCACGATACCACGATCATCTACACGAAGAAGCGTTAGCCCGAATCCCAGAATTAGTATGCTGTCCATGCATCATGTAATCAATAAGGACCTGAGGATAGCTCTACAAAGCGCTCCATCTTTTCAATGAGTATTGTTTCGTTGTAGAACATGGCAGGCTCTAGCCAGTAGTCACTCGCTGTGAACTTCATACGGACTGTGGGAACTGCAATGCTGTTAGGTATATGAATTTGTGAAAATGTCTGAATCTTTTTACTCACTCTGCACATAAGGACTACCGCCAGGGGTGAGGCCGAGGTCGTCATGATACTTTCTGGAGCTGTAGGCTATCAGAAGCGAGAGAAGGGAAATGCTGACTAGAAATAGCTCGAAGACGAATCTCCAAGATATGACATGGCTCTTGACCACCAGACCCCTGTGTTGTTCTGTGGTGGTAGAAGACGTCTCGCTTTGAAGCGGACTCTGCGCTGCTTCATCAGCGACAAGCTCATATTCGTGCTTCATACTCTCGAACGCGAACAGGGAAAGTATCAGGACAGGAATGAGGGAAGGTAGAGGACAGGGAGAGCATCGTTTGTCCGATATACGCAGGCCGAATGAAAGGGCGAAGTACATTATTAAAAGTGCGCACAAGCCAGGATTCTAAGGTCGTTTAGATAGAGGCAGGGCAAGTATTAGGAGCAGCACTGACACCCCAGGGTTGATAAGTCAAGGGTTGAGCTTAATACGACCTAAAAGTTATCTGTGTATGGAGCAAGCTAATGATCCTTCTATCCAGCCTTCCTGACTTTAGCGCTTATGTTGGAACTCCAAGATTACGGATCGGAGTAGCCTAGCTACTCCCTTGTTCATCTCGATATCACTTTGATGTCAAACATTGTATTGGTCAAGCTAGAATATGTCACCTGTTCTTCGCAACAAGGGTGACATCAGCTGATTCAGAATGGCTAACTAGGGGAAAACTCTCTCAATTGTCAGATCTTCGATCTGTCATTGAAGGGATGCCGGTAGCTCGCCAAAGTAAAGTTTCAATCGTTTTCTTCTTTGATTCCTCATCGCCACCATCACCAACTTCATCTAGCGATTTCGGACTGCTATGCATGGCTCAGGTTCCAACAGCTTTGAAGAGCATCTTCTTCGCTCGTCAGAAGACTTTACGGAGACAATAGACCTCCCCTTGAAGGCTCGAAAGCCTCCATCGCTAAATCTCTTACGGTTATGGACAATAGCCAATCTGGCCTTCTCGTTGTTCCTCCTTGGATCTTTACTATATCAGCTATGGCCGAGGTCATCTCGTATCAACAAATTTCTACGAGAGACATCGTCGTTCTGTAAGCGCTCAAAGTTACCTCCTTCTTTCAGTCTACTCATCACTATATTAGCTCCCATACTGGAAACAGTTGAGGTGCGAACGTTTCCGTCTGCAATAGACGGAGGTATCGCTACACATTCCAAGTCGTCCATAGCCCGCTTGCCCCCTGGGCCAGAGGCAGACGCAGCTTGGAAGCGATTTGAAGAGATTCACACAGTGGTCATATCGAAGGCAGACGTCAAAATGATGGGTAAGGACCCGATGAAGGCCGCCACGTTCCCAGACGAGCATTGGGGCTTCGGCGAGGATGCATACATGGGCCAACTTGACATCGTGCACCAACTGCACTGTCTTAACGCCTTACGCAAGCGCGCATTCACTGCTGCGTGGAATTCAAAGGCAGAAGCAGAAGCGAAGGTGTTGCGCTACTGTGGATACGCGCTCAGCTAATGGAAGTGTACCAGTGCACTCTCTAGTTATAGGATCTCCTGGGATAAATTCAAAAGCTTTATTAGTTTAAGTTCTAGATACCGTATATAAAAAAAATAATAAATATTTATATATAAGCAGGTAGATTTATATTTACCTAAGCTAAAAGCTTTTAAAACTTATAATAATATAATATATTTTTTAGTTTTATAGTTTTATAAAAGTTATAAAATTATTTAAAATATTATTTTAAACGTTTAAACTAATAATATAAATATATATATATTTTTATTAATATAATTAAAATATATATATTATAATTATTATATTTAAAAAATATATTTATTATAATTATTAAATAAATAAATAAAATATTATAAATATTATTAGCGCTTATAATAAAAATATTATTATATGTTATTATTTAAAAATATAGTTTTTAAATAATATTAATTTTTATATATTTATTTTAAATAAATTATTAAATTTATATTATTATTTATAAGCTTTTTTTTTTTTTTTTTTTTTTTAAGCTTTATATATTTATTTATTATATATATTTTAAAACGCTTATTTAATTATTTAAAATAAATTTAACTAATATTTATAAATAATATTATTTTATTTATAAGTTTATTTTTTAATAAATTATTTTTTTTATTATAGCGCGCTTATATATATTATATAAGTTAACTTAAAAAATTATATTAATTTATTATATAACTTTTTTTAAAATATTAACTTTTAATTTTTTTATTTAATTAATAAATTTATTATAAATATTTTAATATTTTTAAATTAATTATTTTATTTATTAATAAATATATAAAGTTTTTTTATTAATATTAATATTATTATTAATAATTTATTTATTTTATTTTTACGCGTTTTTATTATTTTAAATATATTTATTAAAAATAAAAAACGCGCTATTATTATTATATTTAATTTAATTTTTTTTTATTATTTTTATTTTATTATTATTAACGTTTATATTATATTTTATTATAAATATATTTAAGCTATATTTATTAATATTAATAATTTAATATATTATAATATTATATATAATTTATATTATTAATATTATATTTTTAAATATATATATAAACTATTATAAATATTATTTTTATTTTTATAATTAAATAAAATATATTAATAAATTTTTAAATAAACTATTAATATTTATATTTTTAAACTATTACTTTATAATTATTTTATAATTTAATATTTTTTTTATTATATATATTTTTATAAATATATAAAATTAATTAAAACGTTTATATTAACATTTTATAAAAAGTTTATTATTTTTAAATAATTATTTAAATAATTATTAAAATTTTTAAAAATAAATTTATAAATGTTTTAATTTCGGTTAAGCGCGCGTTTTTTATCGGCGTTATTATAGCTGCTTTAATTATTTTTACTGTTATTTTTATTATTATTTTTATTTTTTTAAAAATTATTATTTTTATTATATTTACTCGCGTTATTATTATAATTATTTTTAATATTTTAAAATTTTTATAGCTTATTAATTTTTTTTGCTAAAAAAGCTTTTTTAAGTTTTATATTTATAATTTTTTAAAATTACGCAAGTTTTATTTTAAAGCTTTATATTTATAATTAATTATTTATTTAATAAACTTTTATATTTAATAATTAAAAAGTTTATTTTAATTTATTATATTTTTATTATTATTATATAATTTATATTTTATAAATTAAATAAAATATAAAAATATTTAAATTATATTTATAATAAATTTTTTATAAGTTTATTAGTTAATATTTTTTTAATTAATAAATAAATTATTTTAAAAAATTTTTTTAAATATTTTTATTTAATTTATATATTTTATATATTAATATAATATAAATAAATATTAATTTTTTTATTTTTTTTTATTATTAAATAAATTATTTAAATATTATTTAAAAAAATTATTTATTTTTAATTAAACTTTAATTATATATTTTAAAAAAGTTTTTTTAACGTTATAATTTTAATATTTATTATATTAAAAACGTTAATTTTAGCTTTTATAATTAATATTAATATAATATTTTAATAAATAAATTTTTAAATAATTATACTTTTAAATAAAAATATAATATATTTATATAATAAACGTTATATTTTTTTATTATTTATAAAAAAAATGTTTTTTATTATTATAAAAGCTTGCGCGCTTTTATTATAATAATTATATTTAATTTTTAAATAACGCGTATAATATAAATAATAAATTATTTAATTAATAACTTTTAAATATTTTAAGCCGAAATTAATTAAATATTTAAATAATAAAGCTATTATAAATATTATATTTAGTTTTATTATAATTATAATATATAAAATTAATTTTATATACTTTTAAAAAATTTTTATTTATATTTTTAATATTTTACCGATATATTTAAAAAAATTTTATAAATAAAAATAATATAATTAATATTTAACTTTCGTTTATTAAATTATAATAATTAATAATTTTCTTAATATATTAATTATATAATAAAATAATCGTTTTTATTTTTTTATTTTTTATTATTTTAATCTTTAAAAACTAATATATATTATTTTATTTTTTAAGTTTATATATAAACTTAATTTCTTTAATAATTTTTTTAGTTTATTTAAAATAATCGCGGTAATAAAACACTAGAAAATTATTTATATAAAAAATAATATAAATTTTACGATTAAATATATATAATAAATAAAGCTTCTTTAATAATAAAATTATATTAAATACTTTAAATATATTTAAAAACTTTTTATATTATAAAAAAAATAAGTTTTTAAACTTATATAATATTTTATTAAATAGTATTATATTATTTTTTTGCTTAAACTTTTTTAATAATTTATATATTATAACTTTTTAACTTTTTTTTAAAACGTTTAAAAATATATTAATTATATTAAATTATTTTACTTTAAAATTAAATTATATAATTAAAACTATTATAAGCTTAAAAATTTTAATAATAAATATAATAATATAAATTAAATAAAATATATTTTTATATTAAAAATCTTTTTATATTATAATATATATTTTATATATATTTAAATATTTTTATTTATT